>VCCN01004310.1:4438672-4455808 GCA_006491835.1 Architeuthis dux
CGTTATCATAAAAATATAGAAAGTAGTTTCTATTCCTAATACAAAAGTACACACCTGCAATCTTCTTTACTCAGCTATTATTTCACGCTGTTGTAATCAATCCGGATTTCAGAGCATTACCTTTTTTATGTCCGCCCGGATAATGTAATGGTTAGCACATCTGCCTTACACGCAGAACATTACGGGTTCGATTCCCGATATGAGAGAAGAATGTGGAAAACTCTTCATTTGGACACATTTCCCTGTGCACAGTTAATTGAGGACATTCTAAGCTGTCTGATTTGGGTGGATGATACCTTTTTAGGTTGTCTTTCAACCTGCCAAGGGGGTGGTCATAGAAACGTGTAAGAATAAAGTCCTGGTTTTGCAAGGATCACTAAGCTGACGCATGCAAAGGAAACCGGGACTTCGTCCACGGCCGTATATACTCCAATAGGAGTTGTCTCTTAAGAGACCGGCGCATTACCCTTTTTTATGAATGTCCGTAAGAAGATACACGTGTGAAAATATGGGCCTTCGGTCAAATCATGCTGAAGGAATTTGTTCTCGCCAGATCACTATGGTTAAGCAGCAATGGGCCTGCTCAGAAAAGCTGGTGCTGTAACCAGCCTGTTTTCCAGACTAAACCAAGCTTAGTAAATAACTACACGTTTGAAAATGTGCAACCCATTCTGTTTGAAAAAATCTTTCTTAGAACGTATATTCATTTTGCAGAGTTTGATCCGGACTTCAGGACTGGAAGATGTTTACGGCTCCAGGTTAGAAGTTGAATATATGAAAACAGCTGGATGGTTTCGAATCTGAATTATTTCGCTCCATTTAATTTCCTTTTATCGATATTGTGTTTTAAAAAAACGCTACTCTTCTTCAGCAATTCCATTCTGCCATGCCTGTAAAAGGTCGTTGAAACATTTTCCGGATGATCAATCAGGCAAATGAGGCAAGCAAATCTAATGGAAGGAAAGATTGGGTAGTTATTCCTGTGAGCAAGATACCGTCAGCCAAAACTGTCAACATCAACATAGCCAACATCAAACATGGGTTTCTTCAGTTTTCAAGTGGGTCTGGCTGGCTGGCTATGTTTGTATGCGTCGCACCTACATGGTCGCACTAATGATGCTAGAGGGATGGAAACGTTTTTGTTTTTTTATCCCTATCCCTCAAATAGGTTTTTAGTTGGGTGTTCGATTTACAATGCAAGTTTATCCTAGATTAGCCCCTTAGTTTGTGCCCCGTTTTTTTTTTTGTTTTTTTTTTCAAAGTCAGACATTTTAGTGATCACGGCCCAACAAGATGCAACAAAAGTAATTTATTCATTGATCACCCCATTTTTCCTTTTTTTTCAATTGATCACCTCTAACACGGTATACTGCTAAAAGACGTTGGTCACTAACCGGGCCTGTTTTGCTTTTAAGTTGATAGCAAGCTCAAAATTGACTTGGGATGTCGTGCGAAGCGATCCATGAAGCACATTTTGCAAGCAGCTTAATGGAGTAGCAAAGTGCCTAGATGAAGGGAAACGTTTGATTGAAGGTTACTTTAAGAACAAATCTATCGGATTTTAGAACTAGTGGTGATATCCGATCGCATGACTCGGATAATCTCTCAATGATACAGCTACTGCTGATGCGGCTGCGGCTGTTACTGCTGCTGCTACTCCCTTCTTCTTCTTCTTCTTCTTCTTCTTCTTCTATGACAATGGCTCCCAACCTTTTCGAGTCATTCCCCACTTTTGTCAATAAGATTACTAGCATTCCCCCTTCCATTTATTAAGTTGCAACAAAGAATAATTTCAAATAATAACTTTAGTTTACGAATAATTAGACATTAGGCTGTATACTAAGAATTAGAAAATAATGTTATAATTGTACAACTGCTGCTGTGTATTTGTTACTCAAAGAAAGCAAGCGAAAATAATTAGAACGCATCATCTGAAATTCTATCTTTTTTTCAAAAGACAAAATAAAAGCGACCAGACAACAGCACTACTAAAATTGAAAAGAATTCCTCCCCATATGGCAGCTATCGTTAGGGGATAAAGTGATAAAGTGTCTTCTTAATATTCCAGCAATCTAGTGCTGGAATACTAAGCGGCCATTATACTACAGACGTGGAGACGTAGCCCAGAAGGAGTACAAGCGTAGACATGATTGGGTGGGGAATTGGATCCGCTGGAAATCTGTGCAAGCAAATGCGTTTTATCCATACAGACCAATGGTATATGCACAGACCAGAATCTTCCCTAGAGAATGAAACCCATACAATCTTCTTGGACTACGAGATTCAAATGGATCACCCAATCCAGGTCAGAAGACCAGAACTAGTTGTCGTGAACAAGAAGATAAGAACGTGTCTGATAGTGGAGTTCGCTGTTTCATCCTACTAGAAAATAAAACCATGAGAAAGTGAAAAGCTAGATAAGTATCTTGATCTTGTCAGAGAACATAAGAAATTAGAGTAGTGCCAATTGTGGCTGGAGCTCTAGGATGAGTCCCAAAAGCCTAAGAAAGAGACTGGAAGAATTGGAAATCCGAGGAAGGAGCAAGACCATCCACACGACAGCCCTAATAAAATCAGCTTGAATACTGAGGAGAACCCTGGAGTATTGTGTAAACCTTCTATCTCTAGTGAAAAGCCCACAGTCACTACTGGTGTGAAAACCCAATGAGTACAAATAATGAAACCCGGGGAAACAGATGGAATTGATTTGCCAGGTGAGAAAACAATCCAGGCATTAACTATAAGTGACCGCTACTAATGCCTGATACAAGTGAAGGAATAATGGAACAAATAAAAAGTGGATTAACTCAGGAGAATAAGAAATATCTTAGAAACAAAACTAAACAGTAGAGATCTAATAATAAAATGAATGCATGGCCAGTATCAATAGGGAGCAGCTCGAAGCTCTTCCTAGTCCGAACAGAAGAACTTAAATCGATGGATCAATAGACCAGGATATTAATAACTATGTAGAAGTCCCTACACCCTGGAGATGATAGCGACAGTCTCTGTTCAGTCGTCAATAATTGGACTTGCAAAATAGAACCAACAGAGCAGACACATGATCAGAACAACTGCTCGGAAGAGGAAATCAAATGATAACACGGAAAAAAAGAGGGAACAAGCCTGGCTGCTCCAGTCAAACTATGCCCCTATTTCTACTTCCTTGCGTAATTCTACTATAAGTGTTGGATGTATGTAAGACTTTTCAGTTTAGTGCAGATGCTAACACACCATGCTAGCAATCACTGAAGCATGAGTTCAAATCACGATAGGGGAATTTTACATATCGGTTTACTCACCTATTTTTGGTGAGGATTGTTCTTGTTGTTACATAGGAGTTAAAGTCAACCCTGACTTTGCCCTGGAGTTTTACAATAGTTAGAAACGCAACAAGATAAGAAAATGTGAAAACAATACACCCCGTGGAGAATTTAAAAGACAGAAAATGTCGCATACGAAAAACATAGATACCTAAAAAGTAAAACTTAATCTCTCATAAGTGCTTCCCAGGGGAAGGGAATTACTAAATTTTCTTGATAGAAAATGAGAAAATTAAGGACCATGCATAAAGCTCTACTCCTCGGAGATTATGTCGATAGACACTACGTCAAGTGGAAATGGGGAGGAATACGATTCGTCAGCACTTAAGGATTTGTTGGTTCTACAATTAAAGAACTATGTTCTTTTAAAATGCCAATATCACATTATTGAGGCCAAAGTTCACAAACGGCTGCACATAATTGCTTTATTAATGCACTAGTTAATCCCCACGAAAACAATTAACGGATATAATTGAATTTCTATGGGATGATTACTTTTAGAAAATAAACTACTGAACTATTTTCAGTTGAAGAGCCCATTGCTCCAAATTGTTGTTAAATATTTTTTCTCAGCAAAAGTGTTACCTTTAAGTGGAAGAGTCCATTGTAACGGACAGAGAAACATAACAAAATCACACTGTTCAATATATAAGTATATTACTTTTTTTATTTAGTTTTTTTCCTAGATTCAGCAATATCTGTGTTTGTACGTCTTGTTGTTCAGCATTTCTCCCGTGGGGTTATTCAGTCGGCGAAGAGACCCCATTGGGTGAGCTTGTGTACTGTTTGACCGTTGCATTCACAATGACCGAACCTTCCCATTTTTCACCACGCGCGCAGGGTTTTTTGATAAAACATCGCATCACCCGGGTATATCAGCCATCCTACAGTCAAGATGTGGTTCCCTGTGATTTCTTTTTAGTTTTGCCAAAGGGGTTCAAGAGGGTGGCCGATATTAATGAGAACGCGACGATGCAGCTGATGACTATCGAAAGAGAACATTGCAGACTGTTTTGGAAAGTAGGAGGAACGCAGGGATAGGTTTGTGAAATCCAAAGGGGAGTACTTTGAAGGGGACTAAGGCGCCACTGCCCTAAGTAGGCGACTTTTTCTTTAATATTACATGGCTGGATACTTTCTGGGAAAACCTGGTATATCGATTTACGGACTCAGTGTGTGGAAATGACATGGTACCGGACATGAGACTCAACAAAGAACGATTTTTTTCTGGAGGGTATCTCATTTGTATTACGGATCAACAACGAGAGACGCTTCAATGCAGTTTCTCGTGGGTTTCCGGTTTTTGTGCGAACCACAAAGACAAGCAGCTGGTTGAATCCACGTTAGCCAGTCAGCTGAATAAAAAAAAACATTACATAAATAATGAATCTTCCGCTAAAGAAACAGATTGCTTTTCATCATAAAAATATATACGACATTTTATTTCTTAAGCTGTTAAATCTGAATCGAGACATCTGAATTTTCGTGACATATACATCCCAGTAGACTGCTAAAAGAGATCTACGGAATATATATATATATATCCCAGCAGTCATATAAACCTCGAAATAAATATGTCTCAGGGGTCTCGACAGCGTTAAGATATGAAAAAGATCTTATCCGTATTTTTGAATTGGAATTTCCTTTTTAACTTGGTTTGTTTTTTCGCGTTCTTAAAATGTTGGATGACCAAAACGTTTGTGTTCGGTTTACTACGTTACATACGTGTCTTTTAGTTCTTTTCGTCACCAGTTGTTACATATGTGGAGATGGTTGTAATGAACTGTTCTCGGCGTAGACAGGATACTACTTGTTTCCCAGAATTATTTGTGATATATAACAAAAGTGGATGATACCTAACAAAAGACTGTGATTATTTGAACCGTAACACCTCTCTTCCACTATGTGTCACTCACAACGACTTCGATTTGATTTACCGTATCAACGAATTTTATTCGTCACTCAACTGCCGACCATGTATATACCCAGTTCCTCAGCCGAACAGAAGTGGCAGGAGTTTACCTCACAGTAGCAGTGGGAGTAGTTTTCATTTACTATGAAACACTATATGAGAAAATGTTATTTATTTAAATTCCAGGCATTAACTTTAATCAACGAAATAGTTACTATTAGAAACCGTCACCAAAACTGACAAAATACGTACGTTTCTTCAGTTTTTGAGTTGGTCCGGCTGGCTGACTATGTATGTATTTATGTATATATGTATATATCAGACCGTTCCAATGGAGCTATAGGTCTGAGATTTCAACATTTACTACGTTTATGTCTACGTTTTTGTTTTTGTTACCCCCCCCCCTAGATGTTCGGTTTATTCTAAATTGATCCCTTAGTTTGTGTCCGCTTGTATTTTGGGAAAATTCAAACTTTTTTAGTGATCATTGCCCAACAATTATTCATTGATCACCCCTTTTCCCAATTTTTAATCATCCCCAACACGGCATGCTGCCAAAAGACGTTGGTCACATGACGGTTTCTATTGAGTGACTAACCAGATCTGTTTTGTTCCATTATCTTCTGCTATCTTTCAAGCAACTTCATAATGTTATCCTCACATTGACGACAGAAAAGAAAATAACTTTTTAGGTCACCCAGTAGTTGTGGCAATCAATAAAATCTTAAGAAACGTTTATATCGGAGCTGAACAAATATTTACAAATATAACCTTTTAAAAATCGATATGCAGTGTGTGCAAAATATAGCTTTCGAAAATTGCATCAGAATTTTCAATAAAAAAACCCGACTTTAGTCCTTTTCATTATGAGTATGTTTTGGTGGATTCTCACTGTAGAAGAAACAAGTTCCTTTCCATCTTTCCATACCGATCTTTCTCACTCTTAAATAAACGCTATTTCTTTCTCTGAGTGCAAAAATGGTCTACGAGGCCCTTCCCAAAGGTTCAGGAGATTTGACCATGAAAAACAAACATCGGTTTTCCGGCGCCTCCTTCAAAGTATTCCCCCTTGGGCATGTATGCACTGGCTTCGAAATTGTAGCGGCAAATGACCATACTATATTCGATCCGTACGTGCTGTTCAAACTCAACTAGCTTTGAGGTAGCACTTCGTAGACATCGATAACAGGAATAACAAAAGAAATAGTATACACATTATTGTGATCAGTTTCCCACTGACCCATTTATCGGACCTACGTGTAATTCAACCCCCTATCTAGTTTCGGAATTGGTTTTGCAACCTCTTTATTTCTATTCCTTGCTATGGAGATACAACATATTTTATCCTAATTTTACATCAAAGGCTGCTGATCCTGCCCTCAACCACAATTCTCTTTCAGTTTTTCCGTTTTTTATTTCTTCTTTTTTAAAACCTTTGTGCGCTTTACTTGTGTGTTTGTTTGAACGGAAATAGTACTGTTTTCGACAATTCGTGTTGGATGTTGCAGTTAATTGAACAAAAGGCATCGTTTCTTTTACGTAGACTGGTTTCTATCCAGCCTAGCAAACAGTGTCAATGTTTCAATATAATGTTTAGGTTTTATATTATATGCAAAATAGACTATTTGAACTCACATTAAAAATACATTCCCAAATGTTTGTGTTTTGGTGTATGTTATGAATGCGCAGACAAAACTATATGTTGGGCTGATTTTAATCATTTCAGAATGTAGCATTGCTTTATGCTAAGACCATATTATTTTTATGAGAAATAATCCTTAAACTGAATCCATTAAGAAATACTTGATATTTATGGGAGTTAATTTCAAACCCAATGTCCAAATCAGTAGAAATGGGAGTAGAAAGATTGTGTTACGCCGATCTTAGGAGTATCTGCCTTCCAAGAAACCTGGAAACCCTTGCTCGAACACCAATCTTTTACATCGGTGGTAAAAGCGTAACTATTTTAGCCTCGAAACAGGGCTAGTTATTAACTAAATTTAGCTTTGTGTGGCTCAAGGTCGCAAGTGAAGGTTATCCAGTGAGTAGTAATGGTTTGAGAGACTAACTTACTAAACACTCAACAACATTGAGTGATACTTAACACCGTGGCGTAACAGCATCAAAGCAAGTCATTTATATTCACTTTACAGCATTTCAGGGTCCTTGAATTATTGAACTCAGATTTCTTATCCTCGGAAGCCTGACCTTCCCTGGCAGCGCTTTGCCGATTACGCTATGAAAGACAACCAGTAGAAGTCACCAAGAATGCTTGACTTCTCCGTACGCCATCACCGCCACCTTGTATGTTTATATTTTACATGAGTAGTAATAGATATAATAGTATTCGAATTTCTTAGATAAAAGAAATACAGTTAACACATTTATAATAATTGACAATGTCATTGAAAGCGAAGAACCAACGTTCTCTCTATTTTATTTAGTCAGTGTTCGCAAAGATCTTTTTTTCTGTGACAAAAGTATGTACGCACTTTTGAATTCGACATAGAGAATCAATATTTGTTCAAGTAAATTTCATTAAGCTACCTACCGAATTTAAAATCGTTTGTGCGCACATTAAGTTCCTTTGTGCGCTGATTGCAAAGTGTATGTTTAAGGGGAACTCAACAATGATTATATGAATTTATATTTATGAAAGATGTTGGTTAGAAACCTTTGCATCAACCGATTATATTTTCCTATAATAACCTGTGAACACTCAATCTTTTCAGGGGTTAATTAAAAATAGCTTTTACCAACAAGCGAATAGCGCAAATGTATCGATATTGATTAACCTTACTTATGGCACAAGGCCATTATTTGGAGACCGCCAGTAAGGATTAAACTCAAAAGCAACAGCCCATGAGCTTACCTCACTAACAATTGTTCTACGATTAGTTCCTATCTATAGTACCTATATCTACTAAGGTTAACCACTATAGTAGGGTACCCAGTGATAAACTAACAAGCAGCAGTTTGAAATACTAGCTTACTAACGATGTGGATAATTGTACGAGGTATGTCCAAAAGGTTATCAGGCATTTAATATTAACGACAAAATGGCCTACCCAAAGGAATGGCGCCTTAGTATACTTCAAGGTACTCCAATTGGCATCTCGCAGACTTATCTCAGCTCCCCTTCCACTTTTCAAGACAGTCTGAAAAGTCGTCTTTTCAGAGTGTGGGCGAGATTAAGGGGAACGTAAGGATCACCATCAGCTGTCTTATCACGTTATTTTTAATCTCGCCGACGCTCTGAAAACTCTTTGGGAAAAGCCAAAGGTCACAGGGAGTCAAATCTGGACTCTAGGCATGTAGGACTGTAGGCGGGCTGAGAAACCTGGATAATGGGATATTTCTTTTCGAAAAGACCCTGCACAAGACGAGAGAAATGTGCAGGCTCAGTCATTGTGAATGTGACAGTTACATAGGCTTATTCAATGGCGTCTCACATCCGAGTAAGTAACCTACAGGAGAGTTTCTTTTTGCTCATGCACAATAAGGTCGCGTCTGATCGGTAAGTTACATCAGGGCCGTTCAGCCGGTTTTCCAGATATTCAAAATGGCTTGACAATTTCTGGACATACCTCATAAAATTCTTTTTACTTCGAAAGTCGATATTCCCGATGCATAGTGAAGCGTTCACTCTAGTGTCTGATTGCAGATATGTTTGACCACTTATTTTTATTTGGATCTAACTTGTTCATATACGCTTACGGTCTTGTTACCAAAGGTTTGTCCATGTTTATGACCAGAAAGGCTGACGGTGTTGGTTCATTAAAGACAGAGCTCTGCTTTCTCCTGTTTTTCCCCAGCATCCGATCATCAGACCCGTCTGTTTGATGTCATGTCTATTTGTGTAGACAAATCAAAAGACTAAATAAGCGAAAATAATGTTCATGTTAATTGGTGACAAAAGAACAAAGGTGGAACGCTTCGGCTGGGAGATATGAGGAAAACCATACCAGACCATATAGATAAAGATGAATATATATTGCTAGAAGTCTTAGGGTCAAACATTGTTGTGTAGACAAAATAATGAAAACCTCTTTTGCTGCTGATAATAATAATATTAATAATTAAAGTAATAATGTTGAGTTCTTTGTTAACGAACTGAACTAAGCAGAGATATATTTATGGAGAGTAGTTATTACCCTATCCAGGTCAGAAGACCAGATATAGTCGTCGTGAATTAAGCCTAAGATGAAGCAAAAAGCTATAGTATATTGACCATGCCAAAGAACTGGAGAAATTATGGAAGATGAAGGTGACAGTAGTGTCAATCGTGTTTGTGGCCCTGGGAACATTCCCGAAGAGCCTAACACGTGTATGGATGAACTGGAAATCTGCACTACAACAATCAGCTAGAATACTGAGGAGAGTCCTGGAGTATAGAGGAGACTTGCTGTCACCTGATCTTCAGTGAATCCGCCTAGTCATTATTGGTGTGAAAACTCAACGAAACAAATATTAACAATACATCTGTTATGAACATTTGACTGCATGGAATATAAATAATGATGTGCAAGGTTGACTCCAAAGGAATACAAAAGCAGGCACGACAAGTTAGGGACAGTAATAAGTTAGGTACTGTGCAAATGGCTAATGGTGAACAAACAGCATTGAGGATATGCGAAGAAATTTTCCATAGTAACATCTCAAATTCTTAAGACTGTAAGACTTATATAAATATAAACTTATATAAATAGGAAACTTCTATATTAAAAGAGAAAACATCGTTGTCTTCAGCAACATCTTTAGTGTTCAAAGCTACAACGCTTTCTAGACACACATACACACATATATATATATATGTGTGTGTGCGTGCGCGTATGTGTGTACGTGTGTGTTTGAGAGTTTGTGTGTGTATAAATACTCATATGCATGAACTTATGTGTACAGATCTCTCTATACACATATATCCAGGTATATTGTATATAAGTAAACGGCAGTGTCTGCGAGGGGACGCTTTTATCTAAACTATGGAACTCAAGTGGGTCTGCAATACAAACAGGAAGCATCCGTTATATTCATCTGATGTTCGAATGTGTTGAAGCAAATAGAGGCTATTGATTGTACACTGCTACGACCGCAGAAAACAAATACACTGATGAATGCAAACTTGCTCCATTCACTCGTGTGGAATCGGAACGACATTAACCTCCACAAAGCCTGCAACAAAATGTATAAAATAAAACCGCAATAAACGAATAAATAAAATAGATGGGGAAAGAAATATATCTTCTTTTTCTTCTTGTATGTTTCTGTGTTTTGAGCATTACAGAAAATTGCACAGATGTTCTGTGGACAATTTATCTTTCTAGTCTTGCGGTTTAATTGTAAATGTTGTTATTTCACGCCAAAGTACTGCTCCAGCTGAAAAGACAATCTGGACTGCCTGCTTAGCCACCAGGGAAATCGCTGATCATTTTTCCGTCTGAGAAAAGAGGTAACAAAAACTTTAGTGGTTGTATTTGTTTATTGGTAGTGTTGTATTGGTCTTTTCATTGCCTAAACGGTTCAACGCGTTTGGACAGATTCCAATCAAAAGATTCGGTCTTGCTTTGCCAGCGAAAACGTGTTGGCAGACCCAAGAGACACATCTCACCTTCCCATTCAAAATAATCTTTGTCTTGTCTCCTCTAAATAATTTCCCCTTCCTACTCATTTTCATTTACTTCGATAATTACATTTTTTTTTCTTTTCTTATATTATTATTATTACTAGATGAAATACCCGTCTACGCCGGGAGAGCGGTCAAAGGTGAATAGATAGATAGATTGGTGGCAATCGGACCATTATTATCGGTGTGAGCGTGAATGCATACCCCACAATAAAGATTCAGTTTAGCAGTATACTTACATTACAAATCGAACCTGTCGCTAAAAGCTTGGAATTTTCCAAAACTGACTTGCTTAAAACATGCTTGGAGGTCATATTAGTACACAACGAAAGTTTCCCCCTCACTTTTTACCCCTTGGGAGGGAAAAAAAGAGTTTTCCCTAGCATTTGAACCCTAGAAGTGAAAAAATGTTCCGCCACGATGTTGACACCTAAAGGTGAGTAACAAATGTTCTCCCTCGATTTTGACCTCTAAAAGTGAAAAACAAAAGTTTCCAGCGCCTTTGACCACTCGAAGTGAAAAAGGACCCACCTCACTTTTTTCTAATCGAGAATACCTTTGTCTTTTAGACATTAGAGATTAACTTTTAGTCATGCATTGTGGCAACCAACAGCCGGACACAAAATAAGTATCAATTTGACATGAATTTAAATTGTGAATCGACCCCCCCCCACACACACACACACACACATCCTCATACACACACACCCTCATACACACACTCACTTAAATCTTATTCTCGGGGGAAATTCAAAAGCTAACTAACTAATAACACGCAGAAAATGTCATGGGGATATGTTATGTGATTTCTGCGGTAGGTTGTCACATACAGTCGAACGGACGGGCGGATATTTGGTGAATTTTAATAAGACTAGCATATACCCGACAAAGATGACAGTGTTATTTATGTGTTGATCGGCAATAAGGATCCAAAGGCGATTTTATTAGGTAATTTTAAAAATTAATTCAAGTATCCTAATTTTTTTCACCTCAGGAAAAGTCACCACTGACATCATGCAGTATGAAAAAAGACATAGAAAGACATATATTGTATTAAAAATATAACTTATTTATTTTATAAAATGAGGGTGATGGCCAACTTTGGCCTTTTTAAAAAGCATTTGGCCATGAACCTTTTTGGTTTGGCCATATTTAAATTTTGAGACATTTTGACTTTTTTGCTTTGGTGTATTCTATGGCTTCCCACTTCCAATTGATTTTTCACTGTAGGGTTACATCAAAGGAAGCCGAAGGGAAGTGAGAGGAGAAAGACAAACTGTCTCTTTTCAACGTTCGGCGTTCGTTGACTCAGTTTGCCTATATACTTTGATCGTTGATCTTCGTCTCTATGGGAACGGCATATCTGATTTCTTTATTGACCACCCATTAATTCTTTTATTGGGTGTACAATCTATTTCATGTGGACCAATCCATTATGAAGTCTGGGATGTATTAGGGGGCGGACAAAACAGACAAGCAAATATCATACAACGATACAAACATACTCATTTATGTATTTGGCTTGTATATGTATAGATTATAACACTTTCGGTTTTCACAACCGGTGGAGATGATGTGACAGTAAGTTTCCTCAGGTTTCCAGCACTATCCTCAGTATTCTTGCCGATTTCCGTAATTTCTTGTCTCAATAGTAACATGTCTTCATGGTGTTTTCAATTCTTACAGACTTTATGCAAACTTTCTTGGGACCGTTATAAGCGCTCTGATGATGATGGGTAGAGTTGTCATCTTCATATTGTTGGATATTTGGGCGGAGGTCACAGATTTGACCCCCACAGGTGGTGAAAGATAAACAGGATATCAACTGCAAAGTGTCCATGACCGTAAACGGACACACCGGGTGTTCAGTGGTCGTAGGCGGGATATTGACCTGGCGGCTGGAAAACAAGCGTGGGCTTTCGAACCCCATAAAATAAGAGAGGGGCACAGGATGCGCTCAGAGACAAGCAGAGAGAGGCAGACAGCAGTTGGGCCTGCGAAAGCACGTGGCCAGTTCCCTGTTGGGAATAGTCTGCCGGCTCTCATTACCTCTCTCCCACTCTTCATTCTCTGCCAACGACACAATGTATTTTTATGAAATAAAAAATATACCCTCATATCTTTATAAACAAGTTTCAAGTCTTCCTTTTTCTCCAAGTTCAGGATTGTCCTCCCGCAGACGAAAGAGAATATACAACAATATTACAGATTCAGTTATGTGGCATAGTATTGTTGCTTATACAGGTGCACGCTCTCTTTCCGTATCACCCTGTTGTCCGCTGCCAGGAAGCAGTATTCGATATCTTACAGAATCGTTGTTCTAGACTTGGACTCCTGGCCTGGATCGTGTGATTTCCTTTGAATGTCGAAATACTAACGTATCTTCCTTTTCTTCTCACAGGCAATTCCGGCTTGTGTCATTTGCATGTATTATTATTTTTTTACTCATCAAGTTTTCACAGCAATCATAACTAAATTATGTTTTTTTCCTGGAGTCCATGTTACAGCAAGTCTTCTCAAAACTCCAGCATCCTCAGTATTCTAGCTATCGTATGTATGGTTTAAGTTTTTTTTCCAACTCTCACAGTCTCTATGCAAATCCCACCCCACACCCAATCCAAGGGCTCCAATAATGTTGCCACAATTGTCACCTTCATGCTTCACAATAGTGTCGATATTCTCATGAGGACAATATAGTTTTACAGCTTTTCATTTTCCTTTATATTTACTCTGTATTCTGCTGGATCGGCGACATCCACTCTAACATTTCTTCCAACTTCCACGATGTGTAGATCTGGTCTTCTGGCCTGGATTGAGTGTTCAGCTTAATTTCAAGATCCTACATAATTTCATGTTTTATTTTTATTTTAATGACCGTGTAGAATCCCACTTTTTTGCACAAATATACTATCATTCATTTGCGTGTTATACTAGATGCCCGGGGGTTGTCGCAATGGGAAATTGAGTGACATCAAATCTCCTCAAATCTACAGCACCTTCTTCAGAATAGACCTGCTGTGATCTGGACAGTCTCAAACATTTCTTGAACTGCCAATTCATCCAATCTTGCTCTTATGTTTTGGCATGTTTCAAAGTGTGCCAATCATTATGCGCGTTAACCCTCATTCTGATGTTTCAGAGCTTTTCTAGTTATCAGTTTCCCCTTCTTTATTTCGCTGATATCATTTAAATATTTTTTCTATGGTCCAGTAATAATTTCAAACACACGCATGGCTGGAAAGAATGACACAATCGTGTACTTAATTCTAACAAAGTGCCAGCATTACGATGAGAGTACCATCTTCAGTAATAGTTATTCCAATATTTCATAAATTGTCAGTGAACGGCAACAAAATTGCACAACGCTACGCTCATAAACTATGACAAAAACACGAACAAATCATCAATCAAACAATGTATAATGTTATATATGCGCGAAATTCTATATCTATCTATCTATATCTATATATTCATAATTCGTAGGTGGTGGTCCGTGATCTGGACTGCTAGGAGAGCCATTGGATTAAAAGCGGTTTTGTTTTGAATTTCTCCGAAACTGCGTATAACCATGGTAAACATATATTTTAATATATATTGGTCTTCCCTGTAAAAATATTTCTCTTGAAAAAATATTTTGTTAGAATGTGTGAACTAACGTGGGAAGGAACAAGTGGTCAGAGGACAAAGGAATTTCGGCGGGACATTCCACTTACATTGATGGGCCCGAGAGAAGCAGACCATGTTATCCAGTAAGTGAGTTTTTAAACATTTTTTCGTTGTTAGGTTTTGAGAACCTTTTCAGACTATATATATATATATATATATATATATATATATATATATATATAATGTGTGTGTGTGGGTGTGTGCTGCTAAAACTAGTCATATTAAATAGTAATCTACTGTAGCTGATGCTCATACTTTGTGTGAATTTATAACATTATTGGTGCATTAATTTCAAAGTCATGATAGATAACAAACATAATAAAAACATATATATATATATAGCCACGTAAAAATAGGCCAGACAGTTTTCATCATAAGTTAAACTAATGCGAAAATAATGTTATAAATTCACACAAAGTATGAACATTAAATACAGTAGATTAATATTTAATATGACTACTTTTAGCAACATTCAATTGTTCAGTCCTAGTAATCAATGAATAGCTTAGTTTTTGCAAAAGAAAAAGCAACAACGGGAATCCATTGTTTTGGCATAGATTCGATGACCTATTTTTGTGAGAGTGCTTCCTGCCAGTTAGTTTTGATCATATAAAACTGCAAATGTTTTCAATTTGGTTCATATCCGGTGATTGGCCAGGCCAGAATATGATTTCAAAGCCATTTTCAGTCAACAAGGGTTTGGTGGCTCTAGCAGAATGACAAGAAGTATTGTTCTGCAGTAAACCACATATATCTCCATGTAGAGTGTCTGGGCAGCGGAAAGCAATCGGCAAAGCAGAATATCCTGGTATATCGCAACATTTTAGCTTCTTTCACACCCATTTAGCGGTAAAACGCCCCTGATTAAGAAAACGAACCACACCAAAATAAATTCCTCACCATGTTTGACAGTTGAAGACAGACAACACCGTTCAACGTGATATTTCTGCCTGGGTAGTGAGTGTTATTTTCTAATTGCTTATGTGTAGAAAGTATAGAAAATGGATATTATTCCCCTCAAACTTTACTTCTGTGTCCAGAATATTGATATTCATATGTAATTATTTTTCTTACTTTGTTGCTCGTTGACCAATTGAAAATCAGTAGATTTCAAATTATCACAGTCCTGGTCACAAAAGCTGAGTTTGAAGGGAATAATTGACATTTTCTTTAATTCTCAAACATAATAAATCAGAAAATAACACTATTTTCCACTAGATCTGACAAACTCAAACCGCTTTCATCATTAAAGATCACTTGCAAAAACCAGTCCTCAACTCTCAACTTTCACTCAACGAAGCACTGAATTTAAAACCGTAAAAAACAATCGTGTGTCTAGGTGGTCTGTGGCTAGAACATTGTATAAACAGAGTTTTCAATCCAGATATCCGTTTTGAGACTCTGTGACACTATAAAGTGTTAAGGGGGTCAATTTTGGGAAAACCAGGTCTGACAATTAACAAGTATTAATTGATAATATAATCAGGTGTGTATAAAATAGGATTTGGGTTAAGGGCAGTACTGTAAACAACAGAATATTGTTTAGTTTTATTTGATACAGAGAAGTGTCAACCCTGATAGTTTGGATGTAAGGTTCCAAGATAACATAAACACAATACTGAAATGCGATCAGGGTGATTAACAATGAATCTGGTGATTATTATTTAAATATGCCTTGCTGACGTAGTACAAAAACACATCATCTAAAATAGTTCTCTTACGAAGTAAGGACCATGTACAACTAATTTGCCTAGATGTGTCCAATTTTGATTGGACAAGAACATCTAGTGAGCGGTATTAATAGTACCTGTTTTGGGGGTTCACCAGAGAGAAAACCATTTGCCATCAGAACGCCCGGGTTACTGAACCAGCCTGGCTGAAAGACCGTGTGTTGCTCATCCAATTCAACCCCCACGAACCAGAAGCCGTACCAAGGAGGAACACTATTTTTGTACAGCAGAATAAAGTGTGGTAAACTTGCTTAACCAAGTGTTCGTCTCTATCCATCAAAAACATTAACTTTACCTTGTGACTGAACCAGCTTAAACCCCCTCCCCCCTTTGCGGATCTTTGAACACGACGTGGGCGTAGAAGGCGTTGGCGGAGCGAGACTGACCGAGCGGGTTTGGGAACGTGTCATAACCCCAAAAGGTCACCGGCAGCTGAAATGTAATAATTGATTTATAGGTAAAAACAAATCCTTCTGTTTCATTCTGAGGTGACGAAATATCGTTCAGTTTTATTAGTTGCCAGAATACGTATGACTCTTATACGTGTGATGTAAATAAAGTTTAATACATGAACAATTACTTAAATACAACATACGAGATTAGATGAAGAAAACGTAACACCTTTAGTGACCACGGCCCAACTAAAGGCCAGAGAAATAATGTATTCATCGATCAATCCTTTTCCCAATTGTTCTATTGATCATCCCCAACAGGGCATGCAGCCAAAATACACTGGTCACGTGACTGTTCACGTTGAGTAACTAACCAGATTATCCATGTATCTCAATGTATTTATATCTATCAAAATCTCATCTGTTTATCTATCTTTCTAGTTACCTAAGTATGTCCATATCAATCGCACTACTTACTGATCTAAGTAGA
>VCCN01004310.1:4467484-4478532 GCA_006491835.1 Architeuthis dux
GGGGCCAATCAAGCCAGACATCTCGACCGCAACTGGTACAAACTCGTACCTATTGGTCAGTGATATATATATAAGATTAATATATTCCGAAAGAATGCTTCCGAATATCATCAATAGAAGTTATGTTACAGCTATGCGCAAATCTTCTCTAAAACAATTTAATTAAAAATACCATACAAAACTTTCCAGCAGAATTTTGAAGCTTTTTGTTAAAATGTGTCTCTGATGGGCTTAGTTGTTCATGCATAATGGTCCATAATATTCAAGTTTAAAAAAAGAATCGCTACATCAGTAATGTTCTTCGAGGCTAGCTTACTAATCATTGATCCACATCGAGAAATCCAAATGCTGGTGGGACGTTGCTTTTAAATTGTAATTGCTTGCTACTGTGGTGATCTTATGTAAGAAATAAAGTTCCCTATCCACTTACCTGTCCTGACGCCAGTCTTCTATCAGTTGAATTTTACAAGTACTACTCACTTGTCTTTAACGCTATAAAACAACTCTTGCATACAGATCAGTTCTCGGCGTTTGAAATAATTCTCGTGAAAACATGGCGCCTGAAAATAATCTAAAGTTTAAAAGACTAACTGGAATTCCACACCTTCGGTAGTGTTCATTCGGGTATATTTTCGAAAAAGTTAATTATAAGTTGTATAGACATGCTAGGTACCCTATTGAAGATTAAATCATCAGGCCATTGGAATATTGGAGACTGACTTTATAGCAGAAGCTCGTCGATTTTTCACTTGCCCATTCATTACTGACCGAACTGAGCATTATTAAACGGAAACCACGGAAACAGCGTTTACATTTCCCTAGTCCATATAGTAGAGTATCAACATGTATTCATATAAATAATCTAGTATTATGGAAAAGAAAACAAGATCATTTTCCTGGTGTGTGGTTACGAGCCTTAATCAATTCAAATATTAGAATACTAATTTTAAAGAATACTGTCCTTCATTCCTTTTCTCCGTCCTACTGCGTAATTTTTGCAATCAATACTTGACTTAGTAACACAGTGGTAGGGAACAATTTATGCAACGAATGGCCATGTACCGGATAAACGTGAGAGCTCTAGTTTAGAACTGAGAAAATATCAAATTTACTTGCCTTCATCTCTTTAAATCCATCTGCTTTATATTGTGTGACCGTAAATGTGATATGAGAAAGATACTCAGTAAGCTGGGATGATAGCGTGTCTGCCGTTGGGAAAAACTGAAGGCGGATAGACGGACCATTTGCGAGTTACTGAAGCATAGGAGACGCATATCAAACTGACAGCGCCTATCAATACCCCGATCCAACTCAATCAGAAATAGAGGTTCCAAACGCAAATCATTGTTCAGACTTTTGACTCATTAGAATAAAGCTTTAACGGCCGACCAACGAATAATAACATGACCAATTTCAATCCCAAACGATGCTAATATGCCAATAACTAGCTATGATTGTGTGTTATTACTAGTGCTCTGTCAAGTGTCTTTATTTCTGTATGGGGTTTTGAGAGTATGAATCTACCAATCCGAAACGAGGTCTGTCCGAAAAGGCATGAGGCCATTTTGAAAATCTCGAAAACCGGTCGCGACCTATCAGAAGGGACCTTACAGCATACAAGTGAACATATACTCTTCCGTTGGGGTTACCCAATCGTCAGTGAGATGTCTTTGAGGGAGCTTGTGTACTGTGTGGCCGTCGCATTCATAATGACTGAGCCTTCCCATTCTTCACGTCTTGTGCTGGGGTTTTGGCAAAACAACGCACCATCCAGGTCTGTCTCTACTTCTACTTCCGCTGTAATACTGTTATGTTATATAATGCGTGCACCTGCTAAGTATCGAATAAACGAAACAGACTCTTGTTGAAAAAACGTATCTGAAGTTCTTTTATTGTTCACTGTAATCTGACCAGCAGTTTCCCGTTGTTCTTTTTAATCGGCAACAATTCTCAAGTAGTTGTCTATACAATACAAGAGTCAGAGAGAAAAGAGGGTAAGGTTTTTAAGTGGACATGAAGACAAGCTAATAGTCCCTTGATAAGGTCTTCGCGCACAAGCTTAGGGCACGCGCGTATTAAATGAACCGTGTAATCTAAGGTCAGGTGTATGTCTTCTTTTCTTTGTGCGTCTAATTGAGATGTCTATTTTCCTGACGGTGGATTTTGGCTGGTAGTTGGAGGAAGAAATTATCCGACTCACTATCCTAAATCAAATTTCTCTTTCGTCCAACTTTGAAAATAATTTACTCTCGTGGAGATTTCAGCCATTCCATTGGTTGAGCCAACCGCGTGTCCAATACGTATTTCGTTTCTCACGGAGAGAGACATTCATCAACGCAGATATCAGTCGTTAAAACTTAATCTCGTTTCCGCCCTGCAGCGGGTCCTGTTTTGGCGCTTAAAATACAGACTTAGAGACGCTCGACTCGTTATTAGTAACCCAT
This sequence comes from Architeuthis dux, assembly GCA_006491835.1. Classification (NCBI taxonomy): domain Eukaryota; kingdom Metazoa; phylum Mollusca; class Cephalopoda; order Oegopsida; family Architeuthidae; genus Architeuthis; species Architeuthis dux. The sequence continues at coordinate 4,469,929 of VCCN01004310.1, forward strand.
CGTTTATGGGTCAACTTTTTGCCTGACCTTCCACTTATGCAGATGGAAATCAACATCCATGTACATAAACACACACCTAAATATATATTCCTCAGCACACATTTAATTACTAGAGAAATTAATTGAACCTATTTAAGTCCCCCACACTCTATATATCGTTACAGTTAAAAAGGAGGAGAGTTCAGACCGTGGACGAGATTTAGCAGAACAGGGCAGCTGATGGCCGTAAAAGGAATTCGGAGACTGTTTTTACATTGAAGATAACAAAGGTACCATTGCCATAGGTAGGCTCTTGTTTTCGTTAATATTGAATGGCTGGATACTTTACGGACAGATGTGGTATAACTAAATAATAATCAAAATACACGCTAACTGAAACATTCGACCTATACAGCCTGCAGAAAAGAACAAATTAAGCAGATACATTTCGTGATTTCTGTAATTGCTAGCGTATCCTGTAATGGTAGTGTTGCTTGCATGCATTGCAGAGCCTTGCAGCACTGAAGAGGACGCTATAATTGCGAAGTTTGAGGATGGCCTATAAGATCTGTATTGTAAATAGTATCCCTTTTAAATACTTCTAGAATCGGGTTCGCAGCAATCTTTCAGATGGGACCTTACTGCACATTCGTGAAGAGACCCTCTCCTTTGGTTGGCTCCTTGCGATTTCTGGCTTTTCTTAAAAAGATTTCAGACCGTGTACGAAACTAAGGAGAACGCAACAAGGCAGCTGGTGGCGATCCCAAAAAGAAGACTTTGAAACTTTTTTGAAAAGTGAAACAGATGCTGGGAAACGTTTATGAGATCCTAGGGGGGTACTTTGAAGGGATGAATGAGCCATTTCCCTGGGCAGGCTATTGTTTTCGTTAACGTTAAATGGTTGGATATTTTCCGACAGACGTCGTATAACTAAATAATCCAAGGACACGCTAACCGAAACATTAGATCGACACAGCATGTATAAAAGAGTTCGTGATTTCTTTAATTGCTCGCGTGTCTTGTAATGATAGTGTTACTCGCATATATCACTGAGCATTGCAGCTCTGGAGAGGACACCATAACCGCGCAGTTTCAGAATAGTATATATTACCCAAAGGAAATCTACAAGTAAACCACGAGATGACAGCAAGTATACACTAACACACTAAATGTATATGTATTTACTAAGTTTAGCTTAGTCTGCCACTAGGCCATAGGTTTTGAGCACCTAGTGAGGATCAAACTAACTATCTAGTAGTAATGACTAGTGTAATGAAATGCACTCTGGTTGTTTGTGTTCGCGCGATTTGGGGCATACGTGACCAAATGGCCATATCGGGTTACCGGGGCTAGAAAAGTGGGTCAAGCGGCCGACAAGGTCGGAACAAAAGAAAAAGCGTTCAACCAACCAGTGTTGCCATGATATTCAAATCTGAATCCCAGGAGAGACGTGTCGGACCAGAGAGGGCTTGGCTCACCTGCCCGTTAAGGGTGAGGGAGGAGAGAGGATGAAGAAGCCTTGATTTTTTAATTACTACCATCACTGGTAGTGATTCAGCAAAGTGACCAATCGTTTAGAATGTTAACTGAAGCAGAATTCGATACCTCAAAGTGATCCGCGAACCGGCCCGGAATCGAAGCTATCGACGGGAATAAAGCGAACCCAGATTTTAACATGAAAATACTGAATGTTGTCGTCTTTCTCTCAACCCACGTGGGAGAGCCCTTTTGCCCGGGTTTATTTCCCTCCACAGAAATTTCAGCTCCCGTCAACTCACAGCCCTGGAACGAGACGTCTCCCTCACATCGGCGAGAAGAAATACAACCGGCATTATCCACTAGCACGCTAAGTATTTCCCGACGGCACGGCCCCCAACATGCTGAATATATAGACGGTGTACTTATTTATTTACTCACTACATGACCAATGGTCTGAGGCACTAGCCTGTTACGCTTTACTCTACGACAGGCGCCCACATATCTACTAATCTTAACGCACTCTGATTGTACAGAACCATAATAGTTGGGCACCCAGTAAGGATCGACTACTGGCGGATAGTCTGCAAGACTGGCGTGCTATTCATTTCTTTCCGGCCTTCGGGCTCAGATCAATCGTGTCTCGTCTTTGAGCTATACACGGCACATATGAAGCATGTCTGAGATTCCAACTCCGGAGCAGTAATCCCCATTACACCAAACGGCGTTGATATCGTGGGTCACTCAGACAATTTTGAAGTGCAGGCTGCTGGGACTGGGAAATGTGTGCCTCAGCTCACACGTACGCTTGTGGGGGCCATATTAAACCAACATTGTGTCATAGTTGTCGTCGTGGGAATGCTAATAAATACAATCGCTTTACGGATGCCACTCCTGCATCTTTCAATCTAAATATGTATTAAGCCTGTCTGTAAAAGACAAGTGAATCAATCTGTAAAGACTGAACTTACTACACTAACAATGGTCTAGCGAGGCTAGCATTACTAAGTTTAGCTTAGTCTAGCAAAGGACAACAAGAGTGAGGCACCCAGTAGGCATATATCTCATTTGTTCTTTTTTGTTTTTTGTTTTGAATTTTGTCGAGACTTGCTTGCTGGTCACCGCTGTACAGCAGGATGTAATGCGGGCAAACAAATATTAAAGTAGTCTGTTTCGTAAGAGATAAAACGTGTGTCACATTGCATTCAGATTGAAGTTATAGCAGGTGTTCTCCTTAGAGCGCAGCCACGACTGCACAGACACATAAAGGTGCTCGTTAACAATGTAAATATAGATAAAAGAGGAGATTGTAAATGAGATCCAAGAAGCAATTAAATTTAGACTAAATGTCTGCATAAGTGAGTGTGTTACAACTATAGAAAGCAATACAGAGAAATCTCGATTATCCAAACATCAATTATCCGAATTTCAGATTATCCGAACAAGCTTTGAAGCTCCCGTAATTGTGTTTAGTATGGTTTCCTTTTTATGAGCGGATCAGTTATTCGAACAATCAATTATCCGTACAAAATACTCCCCGCCCGTCTCTTTCGGATAAACGTGGTTTCTCTGTACACAAATATGACAAACTATCAATATTTTATATCAACTCGATGCAAAAGTTCCCTACGTTTTTGTACAATCTTAGGGAAATCTTAGCAGTGTCCTTGATTTCTTTCCCAGTTTTTTCATATCGTGTGCATTCAGTCAAGTGTCGTTTAAAAGATTTAGGAAAAATCAGAATTTAAAAAAGCGGGTTTTTCAGCTAGTTCCTGAATGGGGCCTTTGGACCAAAGAGGAGATTAAACATTTTTTTAGGGGAAGTTTCAAAATTCAAATTCAATACCTCTGGATACAATGCAGGTATTGTCCCCTAAACTTGAATCACTTCCTCCTTGGCCCATGGCCATCCATTCCACAGAATTTCATTGAAATTCATCAAGCACCTTTGAAGATATTGCGTGATGTGGAAAAAAGCTACGAAGAAGGGAAGATAACTGTGCATAGATCGGCCTCAAAATGTTTATTTTAAATTCTTGCATGATATTCGGTTACCGGCAAAATTTGGTTCAGGTCAGTCGAGTAATTTCTGAGTTATGAATTTTAGGACAAATAGCTAAGATGCAGGGGAGATATGTGAGCGGATCGGTCCGAAATTTATATTTGAGATACCTGCATGATATTCGGTATCCCTGCCAGGTTTTGTCGAAGTTGGCCAATTAGTTACTGAGTTATAAATCTTATGACAAATAGCTACGATGAAGGTGAAATGACTGTATGGATCAGCCCCAAAATTTATATTTGAGATCCATACATGATATTCTGCACACTTGCCAATTTTGACCGAGTGGTTTCAGTTATGAATTTTAGGACACATAGCTACGATGCAGGGGAGAACATACTGTATGGATCAGTCCCCAAATTTATATTTGAGATCCCTTCATAATATTCGATATCCCTGCTAATTTTGCTCAAGATCGGCCGAGTAGTTTCTAAGTCATGAATTTTAGGACAAATAGCTATGATGCAGGGGAGATAACTGTTTGGATCCGACCAAAAATTCCAGATTCGTCCATTATATAAGAATTATAATACATTGTAAATATTTAGGTAGTGTGAACGCTGTTATATACAAAATAATTGACCAATTTAGCATTAATTTACATTGTAAATTGAACCCCCACTAAAAACTGGGTATGGGGATTTTCAAAAATTCACTTTCATTAGAAACCACAAAGAATTTGGTGACCATAGTTCTGGCCGTTCTTGAGTTTCGCTAACACTGACGGACATTATAATAATAAGATAATGATTTGCAAATAAATACATGGGGGAGACTACATTATAATTACAATTTTTCTAAACGAGGGCAACAAAATTTTCCCCTCACTTTTGATCCCTAAAACAGAAAAAAATGTTTTTCTCGCTTTTTACCCCTGAAAGTGAAATGAAATTAACCCTCCGTTTGACCCCTAAAAAGAAAAAAATGTTCCCCTCAGTTTTGACGCCATAAAAGTAAAAAAGATTTACCCTAACTTGTTACCCATAAAAGGTAAACAATTACCCTAGCTCAAAAGCTAGGGTAATTGTTTCCCTCCTAAAAGGGGAAAAATGTTGCCCTTACTTTTGACACCGAAAAGACAAAAATAAATACCCTCACTTTTAACACGTAAAAAAGAAAAAATTGTTTTCCCTTCGTTTTGATCCCTAAAAAGTGAAAACAAATGTTCCCTCTCCGTTTTGAGCCCTAAAAAGGAAAAGAAATGTTCAACTCACTTGTATGATCAGAATATGAACCCAGGTAACAAAAATTCAAAAAAGAGGTATGTTCAGAATATGAGATAAGGTAAGAAGAATAACTTTAAAAAGGGTTATCAGAGATTGATTCCAGATAAAAAACAACTTCCCCCAAAAGGTAGGGTCAGAACAAAACGTTCCATTTCTAAGTTATACTCAATGAACACAATGATTTTTTGGGATGTCTCATTATTTGTCTCCATTTTCATTTTAACTCCCCTTTCCTACCTATCTTTATTTACCACGACGATGGACTAATCCATTATTACCTTGAGGGGATGACAGGGCGTTACGTACATAGAGATACTTAGTAGGGGATGAATTGCTGAAACCTAGACAAACTGTTATCGCACAACGCTTCAGCGAATGCATATCAGCGCCTGGTGACGTGTCCTTAGTTGGTCACATGATTCCGTGAGTCGTGCTCTTCTTTAATCACGTGACGTTACTGAATATGTCCTTTGATCACACCAACCATGACCCTGTTTGGTCACATCACATTTCTGAGTATCTTACAGTATTGCTTCCTTTGTAATACGAATCTTTCGTTTTCTAGTTCAGTTTTTTTACAAATGAGTCTCACCAACCCAGGTATCCGTATCTCTTATCGCCTTTTTACCACTCGGTCTAAATGCAAGAACGTAGAAAATGGATTTTTATATACATTGGACTAACTGGGGAAAAAATAATGAATTTTGCTATCTCTTTTTTTATTTCAATAGAAAAGATGTTTCTGTAAGCTTGTTTTTAGTTATTTATCTTTACAATTTAGCATTTGAAGCTGATTGTTATCCCTTCATCACAACACTTGTACTAAACCAACAAATATAGACGAGCGCTCTATTGCTGTTGTTTTTGCTTTCAGTGTTATATAAAGAATACACCAGTCACGTTCTTTTCCTTTGATTTCCTTAAAAATGGTAAAATATGCCAGAATCGTTTCTTCTTGATCGATCATTTCGTGGGCGACCTCTCGTTCGAATTGTGTTTGGGTCATAAAATAGTGCGTCTTCACGGTGCTTATCACTTCCATGCACCGTACAAAGAGATATGTCGGAACAATGCTCCAGATTCTTTTGTGGTTGTTTACTATCGATCGACGGAATTACCATCAAAGCTAAGCACTCGTCTTGTTTGGAGTTGAATTTATTACCTTGTTCATCCCTTAGAGGTATGACTTCCGCTGGATTCGGTGATTGTGTCATTCTTGGCCTTTCAAAGCAGAAAACGGCGACTTGTTATTTAGATTGATCTCTCGCGTATCCTTGTTTAAAGTTAAAACAAATTTATAACCTCTTTCAACGCATTCCTTTGTAGTTTAAAGACTATTTGCCTCAAGACAATTTGTTTTATTGTGTCGTATAAGATTCAAACCGATCGAAGAGTCTGTGAGTTCTTATTAGATTGCACTGCATTGGACAGTCGGTCAAGACAATAGCAACTGTGTCAGTGTATTTATCCATGAGATATAAATATAATAGTGTACATAACCCCGAGTTACTTTTTATCAGATTAAACATGGTCACCAATGAAATGAAAATACTAGTCAAAAGATAATAATGTAAATAACCCTCACGAAAACAATCAAGGATTGTATATAAAGAATACCATCTTAATCAGTTCAGTATTATTCATTTATGCAGTGATAGTTGAGTTACAGTGGAGTGTCTTCCTTAGAGCGCAGTCATGAATGCACATACATATGAACATGCCCATTAACAATGTAAATCTAGATAAAAGAGTGATTGTAAATAAGATTAAAGAAACAATTAAATTTAGACTAAAAGTCTGCCTAAGCGAGTGTGTTACAACAGCGAAAAGATATACGGAGAAACCTCGATTATCGGAACATCAATTATCCTAACAAGATTTCAAGTATTATTCAGTTATGGACTTCTCTTGAAAATGATGAAATGGTCCATTTATTTTACAGGTTATTGCCTAAGATATAAAAGGTTTCTAAAAGATTTTTATAGAGTATTATTGAAATAAGGTTGTGGTTATTCTCATTACAAAGGAACCGCATATACATAAGAAACTGAAAACCTAGAAATAAAAATCTTGATACCGGAATATTTAAAAGGGTGAATTTATTTGGGTAAATATGTAAACAGTCTTCGAATACTATTTAGACGAGAGGCGTTAGTAGTATTTCAGTATTTCTTTTTTCCCCGCTCAGTAACACTTTGCGGTGATTCACAGTTTTAGGATGCAGGAGGGCCACACATAATGCGACCTCACGACATCTCGCTGGAACTAAAGGTAAGGGCTCGGATTGGGGAAAATGGACGAGGAAACCTGAGGAGTATGTGACGAACTTTGATGGCTGAGTCACCAGAAAAGGGAACAGTCATCAGTGAGACTGGTGAGGATTGGCGCCAGTCTGTAGGAGAGTAGAGGAAAAGAAAGTTTAGTAGCTGTTGGGCTTCTCGAAGATAGCGAACGTCAGATTACGGGCTGCGAAGGAAGAATGTATACGCCGGAATGGACGGCAAGAAGCAAGGAGCTAAACGGCTGAATTCAGGCGTTGACAAAATGCCCCATCAGTAATTGTTGCAGAGGCAAGGATTAATGAGTGTATACAAGGAAACGAATGTAAATTGTTCTGCATTCCCATCCACAGCAGTGCTACCGTTCTATATATATGTATATGAAAACAACCATATTCCTGATAAGTTCGCGCTGCTTTGTTATCCCTGAAATATACTGCTTGTTGTTTTTTCATTTGGCCCGCACACACTAACGCACACTGAACCAGTCTGTCAGTATTTCCTCCTGTCTCGTTGATTCCATGCTGTCGTCCAATCGGTTTCCCAAGAACGACAAATGTCCTCGCACTCCTAGGTGCTCAGACCATGACACATCATTATCACTTTTAACACTAATTAATACTTTTCCATTCATGACGGAACCCTCACTACAATCGCATTGATCTCACTATATTCCCAAATCTGCGGGTGAATAGTCTTCACTGAGAACAGTATGTGTCGTGTAAGCACTAAGTGTTCTTGCCTCGGAGTAAAATACATATACACATACATACATGCAGAATAATTATCCTTTTAATTTTTGCAATAAATAGTGATTTTAATATTTTATATTTGTGATACCCTGAACAATAAAAGGTTTCGACAGCACTTCCTAAACTTTCGAAATCCTCATAAAACCTCAGATTTTCAGCAATATGACGCTCCTGTACAATAATATCATAACGGTCGTCAACATTTCATGACGTTGTATTTGTGATATCCTGTCCCGTGATATCTACCTACCACAGATTTAACTGTTTGCAATTCGATTTTCTTTTTGCGGGGAGGGGGGCATGAACAAGTATAATGATTAAATCTTAAAAAATGGTCACCATTTGACAGATATAAGACTAGTCCAGTAGAAATAGGCCATTTTCGGGCTGAACCCGGAAAGAATTAAGGCCAATCAGAATCGTGTACTATTGACAGGGTTGGTAGACTACAATAACATTACACGAATGTAATGCAATGTGGCACTAAGTTCAAAATATCTTTGCCTGATTTTGAATGAATAACAACGTAGAGTAGAAGTAACTTTCCTATGTGGACTTGAGATCAATAATAGACAGAAATGTATTTTCTGACTGGCCAGGTAATCACCCGGAGAAACAGACTGCATGAATCCAGGCCGATTGGTGCGATCTGAACGTAATCTGTCAAACATACCAATGCAGTGTCATGCTAAGTCCCTTTGCTGGCGATTACCATATGTGTGAAAGAATAGGCTCGGTCGGTGGCTGCTACTGATACTATAAGTGCGAGTGTCAAGGTAGAAAGGGAGAAAAGAGAGTTAAATAGTTTAATAAAAGGATATATATATATA
>VCCN01004310.1:4486204-4498305 GCA_006491835.1 Architeuthis dux
TTGGCTGTGAAATAGGTTATATAAAGATAAGAAACTAATATCGGCTGGCAGGCAGTTGTTGTTTTATTTATTTCTGATCTACTGTGCCCAAGCTCTAGTACACAATGAATCATCCCTTAGTGGACAATCGATCAACATAAGACTGAATATTTCAAAGACATCCCAGAGTGAAACCAAATACACATTTTATGTATTAAGTATTTTTAAATTGTACAAAAAGTGATTATAAAAATATCTCAAACATTTAATGGCAAACATTAGGCACACTGAATGAAACATTTAACACAAAATCACATTCACACAGTCTCAAAGGCAATTTAAGAAAAGAAGTACAATGATACAAACATAAAATTAAAATGCTCTTTTAATTTTCTTGTAAACTACATGAAATGAATTGACGGTCATTTTTAATTAAAAGAATTGAATCATCAGGGAATCAAAATTCATATTGGTGCACTAATGCTTTGAATGGGCTTTGGTAAGATGCCAGTATGTGTTCACACAGAATTTCTGCAATGTTTTCTACCCGTGGAAACACAAACGAGTAAGACTTGGGGTTTTACTGCCTTAAAAAGAAAACTTCACATTTAGAAATGTGTCATTTGTATGTGGGTCTTGTGCGATGCTAATGATCTGGCCGATGTAGTAGCAAATACCTTTCTTTGTACAACTAAACTCAAATATTTAATTCTAAACCCATGTTTGGGTGAATATTCCAAAGCTTGGTACAGTAAATCACTAATGGGGCACAGTGGCTCAGTCCCAGAAGTAATCCACTGTGACCCACAAAAACCACGGAGAAAGATAACCTTACATCTCTCTAAAGAACAAGCACAGTTATTGCAGTTTGGACAACGAATTATTCTAACACAATCCTAATTTCCCCTTTAAAAGTTCTGAATAGCTGGGGCTCCATAATGAAAGTAAGAGTACCTCTGAATATTAGTTTGGGCTAAAAAGTAGGTCCTTTAGCTTGCACACTGTACAGCAATGCTTCAAGCAGGTAAGTCTTTCACAAAATCAGATGGCATATGAGTTGACGACAAGAGTAAGTATCAGCCGTCCTGTTGTTTATTCGCATTAGGACAAAATCATGTGCCCCAGTTTCCCTTGGGAAAAGGGGTGATCAACGAATAAATTACTTCTCTTGCCTTTATCGGGCGGTCATTAAAAAGGTCCGAATCTTCCAAAAAAACAAGCGTGAATGCAACCGGACACAAACTATGGGACCAATTTAGCATAAAGTTACATTGTAAATTACTCCCCCCCCCCGCATAAAACCTTTTTTTCTTGACACAATGGGGTGTAAATTTTAAAATGTTAATCCCTCTAGCTCCATTGGTGTGGCTTGTACGGTGCCCAGAGGCCCGGCTTTACGCCGGACAGTCCGGCTTTTAAACAATATGTCCGTCGCGCCGGACGTTAATTTATCCTCTTTTTGAGGGTCAAACTGAAAGACTTATTCAAATCACCTCAGATATACTTTTTTTTCTGAAATCGTATTCATATATTCTGTTTCTTTTCCGACTTGAAATTTGAATATGTTTTGTTGTATTTACAGTATTAGTATTTTCTCCACAGAATCTTTAAAAGTGATCGATGTCGTTTTGTATTCACTCATCCACCTACTGAAAAAACACTATTTCTTCCATTTAATTTAATTACCCTCATCTCGTGTGTCGAATTAATATAGAAATGTATCACCTCCATTTAATTAGTCCTTAATTGATAAGATTCATGGAAGATCTTGTTATTTTTAGCTCACTTGACCGACTAAAATTTAATTGTTTAACTATTCGAAATATGTTTCTTTTGTGCCGTTTCTATGGTAACTGAGCGCATCTATTTTCAATTCTTTTAAATGTATTTATTTTCATTTTATCGTCTTATTTGTTTCTTTGCTGTTTTTTTTTTCATTTCTTATTCAAGACTGTCAGTTGAAGAATCGGACAAATATCATTACAGATTATCCCAAAAGCATACACACACTTTATGATCCCATAACTTAGTCACACTTGTTTTTCATGTGAAATTAATTGACCTTAGATATCAATAACGAATATAGGTTTAAACAATTAAAGCTTCAAAATAGTTTGTACTGAAGTCGTTCTGGAAATCTAAAAGCATAAAGATATTAATACTTATTAATATCCGAAGTGTGTATACATTTTGAGAACATCTGTATATGATGAAGATAACTATTTTTAAAAATAATCGCTATAGTTATTTTCTGAAATCTAATGTAATAATTGCATAATTGCATCCGAGCCGTGGGCGAGGTCGCTTTTATCAAATGCATTGGTCAAAGAACTGCCCTGTATCTCGGAAACAATTAAATAAGCATACAGTTTTCACCATTCAATAAAACGTGTTTTGAATATTCATTTAGATTTAATTAAACGATCCAAACCGGCCCATTCGTCACGTTTTTTAAGCTTAATAACTATGTAACTAATGAAGATAAAAACATTGGGTTTTCACCAATCGATAGCCCATTATTTTATAAAATATATTATGTATGCGACAAGTTTAGTGGTTTTCAGAAGTTGGGGGATTATAGTGTTTGTCTCTGAAGCAAGTCATGTTTGGTAATCCTTGCTTATACAGATGTAAAACACGGTAATGTAAAAGACAGAGCATACAAACAATATTATTTTAGATCCATATAAGCGAGTATATGCTGGTGGTGTGATTGGCGTAGGGAGACTAGATATGAAATTCTGGATGTTTTTGATGTGTGCTGGCGGCCACTTTTTATGCAAATGAGGAAGTTCTTCCCAACACTAGCGAACGTCCTAAGGGACATTTTGGGACCGTACTCATATAATCCTGGTGGGGGGTGGGCTGCAGGGTAGGCCCTGTTGGCCCCCGCACTATACTATTGTATTCAAGGGTGTCTGTCTTTCCGTCTTTACATACATCTGTTTGTCCACACGATATCTACAAAAGTTATGAATAGATTTCAATGTAATTTTCTAGAAGGGTAGACAATGGGATACAAAAGAAGTGATTGAATTTTGCAGTGGGTGAGTGAATCTTCATCCCCTGCATCGTATCTATATGTCCCCCTTCTCCACGATATGTCCAACAGTTTTGTGGAACTGTGGGCAATGGACTACGGGAAGAGAAATTAATTTTGTAGGTGGATACAGGAATGTTTTCCTCCCCTAGATCGTAGCTATATATCCACAACACACAATGCCTTCAAATATTCCCTCTTTAAGGAATGGTGGGCAATTGACTACGGAAAAAATGATTAAATTTTCGGGCGGATCCTGGAAATCTTTTTCGATTGAGAGATACTTTAATCAATGAATTCCCATGACATTTTATTAGAAGATAGGCCTTGGGCTAAGGAAGAACTGATTACGTTTTAGGGCGAATGCAGGATTTTGCATTTAGGACAAAAGCAATGAAAACAATGATATCAACAGTCTGAACCACTGTTGTGATGATGACTCTTCTAAAACATACAGAATATATCTTCCATGCAGAGTGTACACCTGAAGAAGGACGGATAATGAATCGGCCGAAACGTTCCGGTAACAAAAGTAATAAAATGAAAGGGATTATTAGTCTGAACCACTCTTGGAATGATAATGATTCTTCTCAAAATCACAGATTGCATCCGTCATATGGATCGTACACCTGCCGGAGAATGGATAGGTCAAAACATTTCGATAACAACAAACGCAATAAAAGAAAATGAGACTAATAGACCGAACCACTCTTGGAATGATAATGACTCCCCTCAAAATTACAGGAAGGAAATTGCTTCTATTTTCTTTCTCTTAATTACGCTTTGTTCCCCCTCCTTGTAAAACATTCACGTTTTCATATCCACACTGCTTTATGGTTACTTTTAATTCGAGACTTAAACATTAAATTGCTTTTGTTTCTTTTCGTTATAAACTTGCTGATGTTCATTCTATTCTACTACTACAAAACAAAGATTCTTTGTTCAGTCTGCATCTACAATTATTTTGCGCAGTTCTACATTCATTTACTGTAATGATTACTTTTAGTTACTGTTAGCTTTTTGATTAAACACAGAAATTTGCAATTTAATTAATTTGTACCGCTAACATATTTTTGTCGGACTTTATATTTTAATTGAAATGTTATAATCTTCTATTTCATATTTTGTAATCGTGCTCTCCATATCCTAGTTGTGTAAATAATTGTATAAGACTATTCTACAAGCATACAAATGTAGTGATTGCTGATTGAAAAGAGATGGCGTATAGAGACAGACGGATGCCACCAAATGTAAAACCTTGCTTAGTTTAGGTCTGAAAACGAAACTCTTGTGCTGTAGTCAACTTTACAGCTAAATTAACCATGATGGGAGGGCGACATTTCTGGTCAGCTTGGGTATGGAATGTCTATCATTTCCTTATGTATGCAACACGTTGGCCGATTAAGTAGCGGTTTATATGTCATGGATATCACAGCCAAAAAGAACTGTCAACAACGAGAGCAGCAATAAAGCTATTCGATATTGCACTACAACCACTGTAACTACAAAATAATACTGTTAAATTGTATCTAGTCGAACTTGTCGTTATTTATTAAACTGGGCCTGGCTTAGGCTGGCACAAGAACACAATTGTTGGGCACCCAGTGAGGAACGAAATCATTTCAGTAGTAATGGTCTGATAGGCTAGCTTGCTAACCATTACTCGACCACAAGGAGTAAGATTTATGTAGTACTCAGTTAACCAATCATACATTTAACCATGGTGTAAAGGACAACTGATGTTAAAAGGTGTTTACACCTCAATCAGTGTGATTTTAGTTAGGGTCAGTAAAACAGCGTTACCATTGGATTACAGAAGACGTGTTCATTCGAATGAACTGGAAACACATTCCTGTATGTTCTGAACTAAATTAAGATAATTAGTTTTACCAATCAAAATCTGTGTTAATCTTCATATCTCTTACTGTTTTGTCAGATCTGGTCGTTCGTGATTGGAGATCAAATATAAGTATAAGCCTAGTTCCTGGTGATCAGTCTCGCAGGTGGCACCTCCTAAAAGTGTTAGGTTTAGTGGGCACACCTTGACGCGTGCAGCGATATGTTGATGAGACTGATCAATTGTTGTCACTACTCGCGCACATTTGCGTGTGAGTTCCCACAAGTAAAACAAGGTCCTGTGCCATATCTCACCTCCGTGGGGAGATGGATGAATACCCCATATTGTGTTCACAGAGTAAATCGTCTTATTTGGAACCAATACGGACATACTGCTTTTGTGTCTATTTGTTTATTTCATAAAATTAACATCAAAATAACAGACAAACTGCTGTTGTATTGTCTATAATTTTGAGAAAAGTCGTTAACATTCCAACTTTGTTTCGGACAGTCCAATCTTTTCTTCCCATCTTTGATGTTAACACGACTTTTCGGTCGATTCATTCTACGGCATTCTTCAGGTGTAATATGTAATATCCGTTTGCACCACCGGAGAAAGAGAGCGAAAAACGAAACTCTTTCTTTGCGGATATTACATAAGTCGGTACAAACTGTGTTTTCTTCGTAAATCGAACATAGATTATACTTCTCGGAGTTACTTCCATCATAAGTGTTGTTTTTTCATAAATTTCATTTAACGCCTCTGGCATTGATGTCTTTTTTTTTTAGTTCATGCCACATCGATTTCTCTGCCGGGAGTGCATTAAAATTAAAGAATTTTATCAATATAGCAATTAAAATTAAAATTCTAGCCAACCGTAGGATGATAGCAGCATATGTAATTATGTTAAATATATAATTGCGGTTCTGCTCAGTCAAATAACTTCCATCCCCTTTGTAATGATTAATTCAAATAAAATAATGAATGAATACAAATTTGAACAATATCTCGTATTGAATGAATATAGACTTACCAACCGAGGATGCAAAAGGCCGACGAGAAGAGAAAAAATATGCTGGTCGGTGACGTCTTAAATAATACGTGACGAGAATGATTAACGTTTTTACTGGCAACTCACATCATGTGATCCACCCACTTCTTTTTGTTGGCAATTCTTTTCGTGTAGAACTTTATGAATGTTATCTTCATTATTATTTTTGAATGAAGTATTGTAACATATTATTAAATTTCACTAGTTTATACCTTTATCCAAATTTGTCGTTGTTTTTATGCAACTTTCAATTCAATTGCCATAGAAAACGATGGCCCGAATTGAAAGTTGTATATAAACAACTAAAAATTAAGACGGAGATAAAAACTAGTCAAATTTATGAAAAATTGTTTTTTCTTTTATCAAAATGTCAATAATGCAAAAATAAAAGTTAGTATTGCGTTTTATTTCATATAGATTAAACAGGACAAAGAACAACGATAAAACAATGAAAAAAACTGTAATTTGTGAGGGAAAATGTAGAAAAGAAAAAGGAAAAATAACAGGAATTTAATGATTATGTAGCTTAAAACTCTATATATATATATATCGTTGTATATCTAATTTCGTTCATCTATCGTCGTTCCCCTGTCTATCTATCTATCTATCTATCTTTGTTTATCTACCATTTTTTATTTTAGTTTTCTTTTTAAAGGAATTCTTTCCCTGAAATTACTGTTAATTTTTCAAGAAATTATTTTCTGCCGTTAGATTTTAGTGAAAATAAACATGTATGTAATAACAGAAGTGGAAAATAATTCTTTGCGGAGCTAAATAATAAAACATATATTAAAACTGAAAATGTAAGTCAATATGAAATTCATACTTATAACAAAATGAATTCTTGATTAACAAAAATAATACGGTTTGGTAAATATTTCAGTGCTTATTTCCATCATCCTCAGAACAAAACCAAATCAGAACGTTCATACTTTGTTTTATTGTATGTGTTTGCTTAGGGCTCGTCTAGGTGCATAACACCGTTTCCCAGAACTATAGTAATATATAAAATACATATAAACTGAATATTTATATATGGTAAACATAAGATATACATACACATATACATCTGATAATATGTTGCCGACATGTAATTTAGTGTATTTATATCATGGCTTGGTTTGGCGAACGAAGATTTAGGTGCGGATTCTTCGTCGATTTCAGGTTCACTTATTGGCGTCGAGGCCCTTACGGGACAGGCATACCTTCTTCCACAGCAGCTGCAGAAGAAGGTATGAAAAGCGGAGGGAGCTCCGGTTTTATGGCGTTTCCTCGTTTCTTCTGCTCTAGTTTTAAGATTTGCTTCAGATGGGGTGGTTGCCTGAGGTGGTTACCTGAGGTGTTTGCCTGAATTGGTTTGCCTGAATTTCATTCTGTTTTTAATGACAATGGGGTTGGCAGAGGTATGCGCTCTCTGGGTGCTTTCTAGTTTGGATATGTTTTCGCCAAATGATGGAGCATCAGAAACATAAGTAAACACGATTTTTGCGAGTATTTTCTGAGCACTAAAACTTAACTACGTAATAGTGAAAGAATCTTGTTTACAAATACTGTGCAAGCGAAGGAGCATTGCATACTCACTCTTAGTAAGGATTTTGAGAGATTAATTATTTGATTAGCTTTGGTTGGGCGTGATGTTGTTTGATAGATAACTTTTTCGTGGAGAAATGTTTAGCAAATGAACTAGTCATTGTACAAAGAAGATACATAAAATCTGCTCATTTGAGGTGTTATATAAGGTTTTGTCTTTTTTATTCAAAAAGTAAATAAAGTTATTTAAAACGTTACTTTAAGCCGAATCGAATAAGCTGTCACATTTTGTTGAAAGAAAATCATTTGGATTTTGATACAAATTCGTATTTCTTCAATAAAATTGTTCAAGCAAATCATCCAAACTCTCCTGTCGTGTGTTTCAACTTTTTCTTTCTATAAATGATTAAAATCTCGTAACTTTAGACTCAGAATTATTCCTTGAAAAAATAAGCAATATATCTGTTTCAAATTATACAAGGAAAATCATACAAAATTATCATCTACACAAAAGCAAGTGAAAAATAGAATATTTAATTGATTGTATATGATCTGTCTGTATATTCGTTGCATTTGCACAGGACTTTTTATCACGCCTTAATCATCTTGCCTTTTTAATCTACTGATTCTTTTATTAGGTATATGCGAAAGGGACATCTTAGAAGTGTCTTTGAATTTTACCCAGCTCTTTATTGCTAGGGTTGCGTACGCTTTAGGAATTGTTATCGGAAAAGTTACAATTTTAGTTTATTTTGAGGACAACCATGGCTGAATCTAAAATGTCTATTCCACTCTCTTTGGTCTTCATGTTTCATCATCATCATCATCCGTTATAAATCCACTACTGGACAAAGTCCTTTCCCATCTCCTTCCATGACAACCTATCTTGTGCTAACCTCTGCCATGTTTTACCTGCAAACTTTTCGTCCCTCCATCTTGTATCTGATCTTTTTCTACTTCGTTTACTGTCCCATGGGCACCAATCGGTTAGTCTTTTCCCCCATCTATTGTCATCTCTTCTTGCTAGGTGATCAGCCCATCTCCACTTTTGCTGATTAATTAGTTGTATAATATCTTTCACTCTAGTTCTCTCTCTGATCCATGTTGATCTTTTTCTATCTCTTAGAGTTATCCCTAGCATTGCTCTTTCCATGGCTCTCTGTGCTATTCTGAGCTGGTTTTCAGCTCGTTTAACCAGGGATACATGCAGCAGAAGCAAGGTAATGGAAACAAGTGGTTTATGGTCATGATGTAGTAGGTGCAATCACGTGTTTCGATGGGTTGCGACGTTCATAAATAGGATATTGTGAGTACAAGGACAAAGAATGTCGTGGAAGACCCAAGAACTTGAAATCTGATGAATCATAGCAACTGTTGTACAAAGATGCAGCACAAACAGTTCATGGATGTGCATATGAGTTACAGGTGAATCAGTCAAATCATTTGAAAGGCGCATTAGAACAGCCTCTGGGAAAGAAACTGGACCGGTAATTTTGCTGCATGACATCGCCGATATTCAAGTTACAAATGCGACGCAGGAAACGATCATGGAGCCGATATGGGAACTCCTTCCACGTGCGGTGTATACTTGGGACTTGTCACCTTTAGACTGTGACTTAGTTCGCTTTATACATGTATTGGTCAGTGTTTCAAACAAGTTGAAGATACCAAAAGATTCCTCGAAACATTCATAAAATCAAAACCGGATTCGTTGGAATTCGAAATTTACCTGAAGATAACATAGAATTGCACCGTGCAACGTGATTTTTTCTGATTGCTGTTATGGCTATTGTTCCCTTCAAACTTTGATTTTGTGGCCAAGAGAGTGATATTCATATGTAATTGTTTTTCTTACTGTATGTGATTAAGAATGTGAAAATTCACCTTTTGTCCAATTGAAAATAAGTAGATTTCAAATGTCCTGGTCGCAAAACTAAAGTTTAAAGGGAATAATTGTCAATTTCTATACCTTTTTGACATAATCGATCAGAAAATAATACTTATTTTAAAAAGTACAGTAGTGCCCTTAGGCTGGCTACGGTATCATCCGCCTCAGTTCTTCAGGGTTTGCGATCTGTGAAATAGACTCTAAGGCGACAAGGTGCCTCCCACTTCGCCATATGCTATTTTACCCGTAGCGGGGTGGGGAGGAGACAGATTCACGCCTTTCCCAAGAGGATTAATGCCAGTCCAAGTCGGAGTGTGAACTCGGCTCACTCAGTTTATTTTCCGTGCTGCTAACCGATCGGCCACCGACACTTCCTGTATCGCATGTGTAAATAACTATTATATATCGCGTTCAGAGCAAGCCGATCTCAATTTATTTGGAGTGAGAATCACAAGCACATTATATTAGAGAGAGAATGGGAGTCAGATATCTCATAAAATCCATTAAAGAACTCAAATGGCAATGGACAGGCCATGTAGAAAGAATGTCAGACAACCGCTGGATATCACGACTCACATCGTGGATCCCGAGAGATCATATGTGAAATTGTGTCCGGCAAAAAATAACATGGCGTGACGATGTAGACAAGTTCAAAATAGTGACGACCACGGCCAAGAGATCTGGTGAATCTTGGACACGGTCTACGTCCAACGACGGACGTTAAAAGGTTGTTGTTGATGATGATGATGATGATGATGATGATGATGATGATGATGATGATGATGATGATGATGATGATGATGATGATGATGATGAAGAAATAATTTCATAAAAATTTGAATATTTATGTTCCATGCTAAAAGAGAATTTCTTTTGAAATATATTTTTGGCTCGCTGATAATTATTGATTATCTATCAGAATGTTGGCTTCAACTTGACGAACGACGGAGACATAAATGTCGATTGATGCCATTCCGTTGTGGATGCCTTTCTTTTACAAAAGTAAAATGCATATTCGGTAGGCTTAATCCAATAAAGAAATCAATTGTTATAGGATTTATTTTGCAAACGTCATTATTAATCTATTACCACTCTGTAAAATACTTACATAGAGAACTATCTCTCTCTCTCTCTCTATCTCTCTCTCTATCTCTCTCTCTATCTCTCTCTCTCTCTGTGCACTCCAGAGAGCATCTCGGCCTCTATACATCTTCAAATATACGCCCGTCTTTTTTTTTATCTCTCTATATCATTCAGCTCTCTAGTTTTGTCTTACTCTTTTTGTGTTTTTATTTTTATCATCTTCACAGCAACACAACAGTTTGTTCTTTTTATTACACACAATCTCGTTATCTTTAAAATGTTATTACATATACATTATATAGTGTAATATATCGAAAAGTTCCGTGGAACGGCCAGTAATCTTCGTCTTAATTAATAGTAATGATGGCGGAAATTCAACTTAGATATCTGTCATTGTGGTTTAGAATTCTCGCTTTATTTGAATGTATAATAGAGAGAGAATGATAGGCCAAACAAGGGATGAGGTTTATTCTTCAGTCAAACAAGGAACCCATTTCGTCTGACATCCTCCGACCGCACGGAAATATTTTAACACCCCCTCTCTTTAATTCTGATTGTCTCACTAACTTACGGTCTTGCTTTCTTACTGGGTTACTTGCTGACCACTTTGGCAAGCTGGTCATTATACATACGTTTCCATGGTCAAAACCATGTAAACTAAACGTATCTTCATCATTCGGCTATATTACGTGATTTGCCACCATTCGACCACGTGTAACATTGAAGTGTTATTTTAACACACTACTATGTCCTATTGTGGTCAAGTCATGCTGCTGAATATATTACATTATTTTATAACATTCTCCAATATATGTAGGTACTTCAGGAAAGAGAATTCTCAATAGTACATTGTTTATCACCTGTAGGAATCGTGTATTTTACAAGAAATCGAAAGACCGTTCTGCATAAAATATGTTTTTCTCATTTATAAATGAAAGATATTCTGTTTCTTTTTTACCCATGACGTCTGGAAGTGTAAACTATTTAAAAGCTTAGAAGTATGTCACCTAGTTTTGACTTCCGAGTTATAAAATAAAGAATTGAATTGAAAACAAATTATACATACCCCTTGTTTTTTGCAGGTTAGTGAGTGTGATTATGCCTTTGATTATGGATGAGCATGTGAGTTGGCGTGTTCATGTTTGTGTATTTTGTCTGTGCTTAGGAAGGTTGCAAATTCTTTCTCTAGAGCTGTGACAAATTGTTTCATACGGCCTAATGTTATGTGCAGTGGTGGCATCAACACATTCCGTCTTCGTGGCTTGCACATGACCTTGTTTATCTCCACATCGAATTCAGCTGGTTGCGGCCAGTTCCGCATTTGGCAGTGCGCCAACGTGTCCCTGCTGTCACAGAAGGCAAGGGTAGCAGGGAAACTTGATAAAACGGCCTTGGAGACCTGTCAGGTGTGGCACCATTTGAAATCTCCAATGGCCTCCAAGTGTAACAATACCAAATGCAATGCATTGGCAGCCGAAAACCCGTCTCAGGAACACAGCAAGTCCATGTCGAAGATCATCACACCATCAACGGGAACACGGGGGAGAGAAAAGATGTTACGAAGCTCATTTATATGCATCTTATCACCGGCTGATGTCTGTGAGAAGAAAGTTACAGGTTCGTGTAGAAAACTCTCTTCCTAGAGAAAAATAAATGCGACAAAACTCCATTCTTTTGTCAAATAAAGGATACT
>VCCN01004310.1:4540927-4556888 GCA_006491835.1 Architeuthis dux
ACTCCAGAAAAGACATTCTTCGCTCACCAACGGCAGTTGGATTGACTGCCCTACTCGCATGTTTCGCTTCACAATGCTTTACATTTTTGACCACAATATTTCGACAGTATTAAGCTGTGATGAATAAGGGCCTTGTCGAGGGACAAGAAACCGAGGATATCGGATAACACATTCATGTAATTTACTGTGACAAGGAGCATTATCGCATACAAAATACTGATGCCACAGTGTCTGCAGGAAGACCAGATAACATTTCAAGTACCCATTCATTCGCGGTTTCAGATTTGAAGGCTCCTCTTCGACGGGTGGCATACATGACTAGATAGATGACATGGCCAATATCACATGTACATTTGGACCTTTTCTCCCAGGCAATGACATCAACGACCGTTGGCCTTTTCGCGTGCGACCTTGAGTTCTTCGAAGAGAATAAGTTGTAGTTTGTTATGTCCATCCAGATTATTAGCTTTCCTTGTTGAATGTATTGGGAGACATGTTTTGCATGTTGTCGTCTCAATTGTTTGTTCCTATCAGAATTCATTGTAGAAACCTGAACATGGATCTCCTTTAATGTAATGACTTGCGCTAGTAGATAATTGTGGACTGTTACTTCTGACACCTGAACTTGAAACCTGAGCTTATTTGCAAATTGCTTCAGTGATATCAGAATTCATTGTAGAAACCTGAACATGGATCTCCTTTAATGTAATGACTTGCGCTAGTAGATAAGTGTGGACTGTTACTTCTGACACCTGAACTTGAAACTCGTCCTTGAGCTTATTTGCAAATTGCTTCAGTGTTAACTGGAATTCCTCTTCAATCCATGCACACAATTGTTGCACTTGTTCTTCTGATAACATTCGTCTTCTCCCACCCCCATGAGGCTTTTACGTTGTTTCGCCGCTACGTACTCACGTGTATGCGGTTTTATATTTGACACCTAACTGTTGGCTGAGCGCCTTCCAGTCTCATCCTTCTTCTGCACACACCTCACAATCCGTTCAAGAGCGCTGGTTGGACCCGCCGATGTCATTTCGTCAAGAATTTGCTGATTCAACAAATTATTATGCGACAGATGTGTTATCGCCCCAACGTGTATACTTTCATGTTCATATTCAAATCTTATCCTCTGAAAATTTGGTTTAATATTGCAATTTGCATATCTAGTGCAGCGATATTTAGTTTTTGCGATATTTAGTTTTTGTGCTAACATATTTAGAAATGGCCGATTCACACTTCACGTCGCCTAACTTATTATTTTGAAAATGGTGAATTTTTAAAAGTATTTGTTTTATTATTAAATTTTATTAAACACACCTTATCTCGCGGAGCCCACATTGAGAACTACTAGTATAAGAACGCTAATTCACAGCTTACTATGTAATTGTAAACAATAGTCTACCAAACTCTGGAGAAACATTTATTTCAGATCTAAAATTATTTCTTAGTTAGAATCGACATACAACTTTACTAAGCATTACTGAAGTCAATCTTAAAATTTCTGATGTCAAAGTTGAAAACGTGTAGTGCACTATCGCGTTTGTTTTACCCATGCCGTCAAAGATGACGGCATATATGAAATATATGGATATACACATTGCATTTTATATACGTAGATAATAGAGATTTGCATTGCAGTGAGCTTGGAGAATATCGGGTTTTTATTATTTTTTGTTTTTATTACTTTGTTTTATTGTTCTTTAGATTCTGCATTTTATCACGTCATCAGAACTTAAAATTATATTTTACTGCATCAGTTGCGTCCCTTAGCTTGACAGAGTTTAAACACATTTCACTAATTATTATATGTGTGGGTTATATAATAATATAATATAATAATTTCCAACAAAAAGCCCGAGGCCTGTAGGTGTGGACTCAAACATACATACGTTATTGAATTAATTCGCCGTAGACGTCTTCCCAAAATTCTGTCTAAACTATTTCTGAAAGTGTTGGCGCATCTACGACATCGGCATAAATAGTGTTCTCATCATTGACAACCGGTTGTGTAAAGAAATCAGCGCCTGTGGGTTTAACTGCGTGATTCTTGAATTCATTCTGAGAATGTCCTCGAGTATAAGAAATTTTAATGGGAGAGAACAGCATATTGATGTCTATCCGCACTAATCCATGATTTTATACATTTGGATCATGTCTCCTCGCCGGCGTCTGTAGACCAGGGATGGGTGTTTCAATTCCTTTAACCGGTCCTCATAGGATTTGTCTTTTAGCGATGTAATCAGTTTAGTTTCTCTCCGTTGAATAGACTCTAGTCTGTTAATATTCACTTGGAAATAAGGATCCCATATTACATTGCCGTATTTTACGTGTGTATAATGTCGAGATTGTTCGCGCATCTCTCGATCTATAAGACTTGTTTTTTATTACTCCGCAAATTTGGTTAGCTTTTGTGAAGCTGCAGTTGAGGTGAGCGCATGAAATTTCAAGTTGTTGTCAATAATCACTCCTAGGTCTTCCCAGTGAGTTTTCTCTAATGTGTGGTCGTTCGGATGGTAATGGTGTTTAGGATAGTTTTTACCGAAGTGCATCACTTTGCATTTTGTGGCTTTGAATGGTAGATGCCACTCCTTCGGCCATCTTTTAAGATTACTTAAATCTATTTGCGTCCTGTTTTCACTTGTTATGCACACGCGGCCGTATAATTTGCAGTCATCAACAAATAGCTTGCATACGTTGTATTTCACTTCTTCTGGCATATCGTTGATAGAGATTACAAAAGGTATCGGGCCTAGCACAGCGCAATCAATCCCTGCCAGGCACACATCCGGGTTGGTCATCGGTCAGTTAGTTCCCTTTTTGTAGTTGCGGTTATAATTGCTTTGCACCAGCTCTCATGTACCCCTTCCTTGGGTGATTTATTGAAAAGGATAGATAACGGACCGCCGATAGAATCGGAAGGTCCTCTAAAGAATATGAGTGCCATTTGTCATGCCCTGATGATTTATTCGAGTCCAGTTCATTCAATTTTGTATTAACTGTTTTGGATGTAATTTCTATACTCGAAATAACCTCTTAAACACGATAACTTGGAGAAGGTGGAATGTTTTGCAAATCCTCTTTGGTAAATACACTTGCAAATAAGTCATTTAATGTATCTGCTTTTTTCCTTGGGAGTTGTTGTCAATCATCTGAAGCCGTGTGAGTATCATTTTTTTCTAAATCATCCGTCGTCATTCGAGATCGAGGTTGTTAAATTGAAAGTTGGCTTTCTTCGCCATGATGTCACTCACGTATTCTGGTATAACAGCGCATGAAATGCTTACATATTTCCTGTAAACCTTGATTCAAACGTGGCTTAGTTGGTTCTGCGTACGCGAGTAATGTACCAGGCGTTCGAACTGCGAATATTCTAACTTGTATTGATCATCGTCTGATATGCAACGATCTTTCATGCAGTGTGAAGACTCAGTTTCCGGTACCGATTGCATCGTGCGTGCTGGCTCCAATAACACCGGCGGTGAAACTAACATTCCAAAAGCGAAACTGACATTCAAAAAGCCCTGTATTCCTGTACAACCAATAAACAGCGCGATGAAATTATGTGTTTATAAATTAATTTTTGCATGGTAAAAGTTCCAAATATTTAATTGATGCTTCTGAAAATAAATACAAATCAGAATATTAGCAAAACAGAATTAAATTTTATAACGCTCTCTTGCTTAAAGATCACCATCAATCAATTTGAATTAATTCCAAATATTTCATAGATTTAATCGAAATGAGGTTTACATTCTTGATTTTTAGGTAGAGAACTTCTAACATAAGTTTCTAATTTATTCTATTAATCCAGTGAATTTATTAATGGAAATAAAACGACAACTCTCGTCGCTGCTACTTCCGTTAAACATCACTATCAGCAATAACCGGCTGATAACATTAAGCAAAGGATATATAGAGGAAGCGGCTTATTTACATCCTGTAAGATTGAATTTTGTCTCATCTAATTCAATTTATGTACTCACTCTTTAAATCATGTATAATTCATTTGAATCGGATAGACGGAAACACTTAGACTTCGCAGATTTTTACTATATTCCTAAATTAATAGATGTATTTAAGTAAAAAGAAAAATATGGAATCTTCTCCAAGAAATTAGACATAGACCTCCCCCCAAGATTCGCCAGATCTCTCTAATGACGCACAATTACTGTATTCTATGACATATGACCCATTTTCCTCAAATAATATCCGCCGGGTATTATATGCGAAGTTGAGATATCTGATAGGCTGTTTACTCATAGACCACCATTACATGTTCAAAGCCTAACGCCATAATACTGTAATATTAATTACTCAAATATCGTCGTCGTCGTCGTCGTCGTCGTCGTCGTCGTTGTTGTTGTTGTTGTTGTTGTTGTTGTTGTTGTTGTTGTTGTTGATAATAATGATGATGATGATGATGATGATGATGATGATGATGATGATGATGATGGTATTATTACGGGAACTTTAATTTAAAAAAGAAATAATCATGAAAATAAAAGCTGCATGCTCTTTGTTTAGCATTTCTCGTCTGATTTCTTGATTTAGCGATGTTCTTGATTTTATAAAGAGATCTGCTATAGCTAAGTTGCTTTTGTTTTCTCTTGTAAATTACAGCAGAATTATTGTTATTATCATAAAGATTGTTCATGTGGTCCTAGTTGTCAATTCTTTTCCTGTTATACTGTAGCGACATATTTCAATAACATTAAATGCTTATCCGTAAATAAGGTAAGCTCGTCGTCCTGCTGAAATGGAAGTGGTTTTATATGCCCGTGGGTCATATATGCCATCAAATACGGTACATGCATTTTAGCTAATCTAAAACCTATTATAAAATGTCAAGATTTTGAAGCTAAAAGATGACATTACAAAAATGTAAAGCAATAGATAGATAGATTTTTATATAAAATCTAATATAGATAAGTAGATAGATATTCCCATTAGATATTACACATTTAACGAACATATCTGCTGACAGCTACTGAAGGAATACAAATCATATACGTGTATTTGCTGAGTGAGGAAACTCTGCCTGCCTACGAAATCCTAGCTTCACTCAAATACAAGCAAAGAAAGGAACCGATGGTAAATGCACACATATCTCCGCTATTGAAACACTTACATTGCGTTAAATATTCGTGAGCTTGGGATTCTATATATTGCAAGGCATGTTAATATTTTACTTCTAAAACAAAACTCCACGGTCAAGCGAGTCTCTAATAAAACCAGCAGAAAAGATATAAGCCAAATCGTAGAATTCTCCCGGGAATTACAATAAGTTTCATTCTTAAGCGTATAACACTATTTGTAATGTTGTGCTGCAACCTAGCAATCACGTTTTGTCAGTTCAAATTGATATTTTCATTCTCTGCACCAACCACTACGATCTTCAAAGCCCAGCAAATCATGAATATAATATAATACTAGCTGTTTATGCAACCCAATATACAAGAGGTAAGATTTATTAAACACAGACATCAAAGAGGGCGGCCGATTTTTAGAAAAATATTTCTAAAACATCAGGTTTAAGCTGTAGTGTAATTGTATTGATGTTGGAATATGGCCTCATCATCTGGCTCTTCAGACAGATAGTATCAAATCCTTAGCTCATTTCAATTTTAAGTTAAAGTTAACAAAATTCAAGTTTGTAAATCGTCCGAACTATCTCACCTAGTGGTGATAGTTCGAGGGGTGGATAGTTCACCCACATGGATTAATTGGTATATTCTTGAAATTAAGTGAGTTGGATTGGCTAAAAATATAAATTTAATCATTTCAAAGACATTTTATTATCGTAAAGTACAAAGTACAAAGTACAAAAATATACTTCAATGAAGAGGTTCCTTTGAACATCTTCATATTTGTTAGAAATATAATCTTTCAAAACTGAAATAACCGTCTTCAGACTTATGGGTAATTGGCTTAGCCTCTTTCTTCTTGCTTTAATATGATGCATAATTGCCCTCATCTCTCTCTCTCTCTCTCTCTCTCTCTCTCTCTCTCTCTCTCTGACTCTGTCTCCCACTCTTCCCCTCCCATTCTGTCTCTCTCGCCTCCTTCACTTTTTCTCTGTTCTCTCTATCTCTATCTCTCTGTCTCTAACATCTAATGGACATTACGGATTACAAAATAAACTTAATATTGCCTTTACTTCTCACTTTCAATCATTTACTTCAGATTACAAAAGAAACTTAAACTATCGTTTTAGCTAGGCCTATCTATTTCCCTATTTCTTACATATATATTATTATAGATTACAGAAAGATACAGACATATATATATAAATATATATTCCCTGATGGCTATTAGGAGTTGTGTTTCACTTTGAGCTGATAATATAATTACATAAAGGAAGTGGTTTTATCATTTTATAAAGGTCATAACAGGGGGGGGGGCACTGACGAACTATCCCTCTGCTTGACTGCTCGACTATCCCCACCACAATATGATAAAACAATGGCTACCCTCAAAGTTCACACAACAGAGTTCAACATTTACTTTCAACAACATCTTCGGCATGTAACACAGATTCACCATAATAATGCATAAATCACTGTTTGCCATATTCATGTAGGTAGATATTACGATATACAATCCAAAAAATATACAAGAACCTCAAAAGACATAAATTCTGACCTGGAGAAAGAAGTTCTGGGCTTTTTGTTTTGGAATTCCTCATGAACGATAGTTACAAAGTCTCGGATTATCACGCAAGTTCTCGCTGCCCTGCGACCCATACTCTTTCTAGTAAATGCAATGTCCGACCTATCTCACTGTCCGAAGTATCACTGCCCTCCCCATCATATATAGCAACACGGTAAATTCAGTCAATAGGGGAAAATGAAATAAACAATAATCATGGTTGTATTTTACAACTGACTGCATTTGAACTTCGACAAGCTAAGCTTAGTAAATATCCAAAATAGTATATCTACAATATGAGAGGATAAGAGAGGGAGAAAGGGTGAAGAGAGAGAGAGAGTGGGGACCTATTGATGTACCTACGTATGTTGCAATCCAAATACACCTCTAGTTTTCTACGTTGTCAGTAACGCTTTTAGCATTGCTACACTCCTTGGAAAACACAATGACCATACGTTCCTTACTTCCACGGAACAATTAATGATTCTATGATGTGCATATAAAACATCAAAAGTACAATGATAGGCTGATAATACCACCCAAAGCTTATCACAGTCAATGGACACAAAATATAATAACTTCATAGGAATGTTGCGTTGTTCGTAAGCTGTGTCAGGTTGCAATTTTCAGCCGTGTATTCAACTGTTCCGGTGAGAAATATACCTGTGTTATCTTCGTTTTAATTCAGATGAAGTTTCTACTACAATCTTCTTCTCCATAGACCCAAGTCTCTCCGCTATATATGGCCTCTTGCTCTTACACAACAATTGTGCATTTTCTTCTCTTTCGAGTGAAGTGCAATTTCTTCTCTTTTGGGTGAAGTGTAATTCTTTCTCCTTGAGTTGCCAATTTATTGCTGATTTGATGCGAATTTTTCACGACATAATCTTTATATATTAGGAAGGTTTGATCACCCTTTTTTCCAATTTACGAATTCATCAGCCCCCCTCCCCCCAACACCGCCTGCTGCCAATAGACGTTGGTCACGTGACGGTTTCTATTGGATGACTAACCATACTTGTTTTTTTCTTGAGAAGAGGTCTTTTTAGTGTTATAGTATTCATGCATATACTTTGATATTTTATACTTTGAATATTTCAGTTCAGTTATGAACGCGTCCAGAAATTATTAAGAAACCGCATACATTTTGGCATATATTTGAACAACGATATAATATATGTATACATAGAAATATATGTATATATGTGTGTGTGTATATATATATATATATATAAAACACCGACTGATATTAAATTCACGGATACCTTGAGGGGAAATTCACACTCTTGGAAAACAATTTACCGCAGGGAACATTCCTTCATTCGGGAAAAAGCCATAAAATTTGTATGAGCAATTACACGCATAGACACACTCACTCTGCCCTCCACTCTCTCTATCTCTTCGTACACACATTCACAAATATGCACGTGTGTATGTGCTTATTAGCAGAGTTCTTTAGGTGCGTTATATTGCATTGTTATTCAACTTTTCACAAATATATATACATATAGATATTAAGATAGATAGATAGATAGATAGATAGATAGATAGATAGATAGATAGATAGATAGATATAGATGCATGTATACAGTAGATAATAGGGAATTACGCGGAAACATGCATATACAAATACTTAAATGTATGGAAATGATTAATTAGTAGATATTGTAAATGCTAATAAAGATGTTAAATAGACCATTGTTTGTAGAAATGTAAAACTAGTATTGGATAATATTAACCATTTAATGCCTACGAATAACATAAAACACGAATGAATCTTAGACTATGATACAAAGGATGATACTGGAAACTAGACTCAACAGCAGAAACATGATCAAAGGAATACATACCGTGGCAGTATCTATTCTAAAAGGAATTCGTTCCCTCTTCGAAACTTGACCTGGTCAATTATTTTGATGTTCCTTCTCCTCCTCTTTTTTATGGGTTTAGATAAAGTTTCCTTGAAGTTGGTAGATGATAGTAGTAACCCATTTTTGAAAGACTATGTATATATCTATGTGTATGTTCACATATACCTACATGCGCGCACCCATATACACACACACACACATACACACACACACACCCAAGACTATTGTATTATTGTGTACACATGTACACCCATATATACGTATACCTAGGTATATCATTAATTATTGGGGTGGTTGATGATTTGTGACTTGGTCATTGCAGTATTGTGGTACTTTGTTTTAGTTTTTGTTTTGTGTCTTTAGCTTTTTAGCTGGAAAGGTCGTTTGTGCCGGCACGCAGAAAGAGTTTCCGTTCTGTGGGGAATACTGTATTTCTATTTTTGAACGTTAGTATTCTAAATCTTTCCTCGAGACATAGCCAGCACTTGTTGTGTAGTCTATCTGGCGGACGGGCGTGCGCTAAAATAGACTATTTAATGTGTGGGGTTAGTCCCTTTTCATTTTGTTCCCAGATGTATTTTAATAGTATAGTGCTGTTTTTGTATTTTTCCTGCGAGAAGCTAACTTTGTGATTTGCGAATCTTTCCTTCCATTTTCGTTTTGTGACCCCAATATAGTGTTTGCTATTCTGTCAAATATTTTCAACAACATATATCGAATTTCTTATATATGACTTGTATTTTTTACAATACTACTACCACGACTATATATATATCGTTAGAAAGAGAATTATATCAGCTTTCTAACGATGTATGATCACAATTTGTATTTGGGCTTAAAAAGTTAGATATTGAGCATTTTACGAGAAAACATCAAGTCCAAAGTCTATGGATTGTGGAATCAATTCTCGATGTAGGTATGCATATATATATCGTTAGAAAGAGAATTCCATCAGCTTTCCAACAGTGTACGTTGAAAATTGTATCTGTTGGGCTTAATAATCTATGAGGTGAAGTTAAGTATTCAGCATTTTACGAAATTTACGAAATTTGAACCTGTGAATTACAGTATTCAGACGGAATACAACAGTGGCGACGAGGGATTGGAACTTACGTGAGAAACATACGACGATAAGACATATCTACACGTTAAACCCATTCGTTGGACTTTTTAAATTAAAAAAAACAATACAAAACGGAAGAGCTATTAAGACAGAATATGGAGCAACGAACGCGGAATCCAACAGTCGTGGAGCAACAAACGAGACTGTTGGAATGAATGTTTCAGTAAATGACACATACCGGTGCCAGCTCCTCTTCTATCACAACCATATACGATAAAAAATTCAGTTGGTGAATTTCGCTATGACCCATAGAACGGAGTAACCTTTCAAACGTGGTTCCGACGCTACGAAGACATCTTTTAAAATGACTGTAAAGATTGTCCGGACGATGAAAAAAAGGTAGACTCTTATTGCAATAGTTAGGTGCGACGGAACACGAAGAGTTTTGAAATTTCATTTTGCCTGAAAAGCCTTATGACTTGAGTATGAAAGATACATTACACGTTTGACTGAGGGTGGCAGGGCGGATTTGGATATGCTTTCAAACTAATAGTGCGGGCTCATAGGTAGGTCTTGCTGTTTCGTGAGAACTTCCTGTTAATTCTTGACCCAATACATCATTTTAAATCGTAGGATGTGTAGATTCTAAAATAATATGGTGTCAGTTTTCTCTAAGCACTTTAAGCACAAAATCCAAGATGGTCGCGAAATCTAGAGGCTTGTACATTATTGTTTATTTTTAAGTTAACATGAGCATTCACATTTGTATCCATATGTTTTTGACATCAAGAATTTAACTTTAGGTCATACAAAGACACATTTGATTTAATTAAAATCAAATGTGTCTCAAATATTTAAATGTAACTAAAATAAATATCATGTAATTATTGACATTTACGCAGTCGCTTTCAGCATAACAGATACACAAAGCAACATTGAAATAAAATTTATTACAACATCAAAAGGTTTTCATTTATTCATTGTGTTTTAAGGTCAGTTTCATCTCTGAGGCATGCTAACTTTGGTGTGTAGGCCATTATTTCTCATCTTTGTATGAATACATGGTCCATGTGCTTGAATAGACGCATTCTCTCTTGTATAGTTTTCAGTGTATCATATCTGTTCTATGTCCAAGCACCATCGTTATATCGCTGATTCATCTACTTACTCTTTTTTTCGGGTGATGCATGTGGTTGTGCATGGTGCATGATGTAGAAGTGCATGATAGTGCATGAAAGACCTTAGATTGTAGATTAGTCGCTGCATTTGGTGGTGGAATCGGTTAAGTCAGCATGGCTTCATCAGCTGTGAAGAAAAGAAGGTTGTCCGAAACAAACTTTTCCCTCTGTACCGTGTGTCAAGAATCAGGTGGAACACTTGTACAGGAGCCACGTTTTGAATTATATGAACGATTCTTGGACTGTGCAAATAATCGAGCAAGCTATGGCGACGTTCGTTTTGCATATACCACATAACGGCTTACTTCAAGTGCTGACTTACAGGGAAAGAATGCAACTTGGCACCCAATGTTACAAAGACACTACAGATGTAACAACTCTCAAAAGATTGAAGACACGATTTGAAGATGCTCTTTCTAAAGATGAAGCACCCAAACCAACTACAATAGGACGACCACCTTGTAATAAAAGCACTGGAAGCCCTGATGCCCATGACAGCCATGAACAGTCTCCCAGATTTCATAGGTCATCAGCAACACAATTTGATAAAGAACTTTGTTTCTTCTGTCAGAAAGACGAAAAGACACAGTTGCATCAGGTCAGCAGCTTTAACCTAGGCAAACAAATGGAAAGTCCAGATTATAGTCATGCTTTTGACGTCAAATATCATCTGTCCTGCCGGATTAAATATGTCCAGAGTAAGCAAATCATCCTATGATGATGTTGATGTTGAACTTAAAGAGAAGCGCAAAACTGAAATAGAATTCTTCAATCTTGTCACTGTCCTTCTGCAACGTGGCGAAGTCTTTGACATGGACGGGGTTCAAACTACTTACGTAGCCTTGATGGAGCAGCATGATCTAAACCAAAACGTGACAAGAAAAGTTGAGAAAAGAAGAAAATAGTATATCATATCAAAGAGTCCGAGAGTTTATGCTTAACTAAAACTAACTTGGAGCAGTTGATGACATTGTCAAGGTTCAAAATGATGCCCAAAGCATGCAGATCATATAACAATGTTCCAAGATAATTGGCAAAGCTATTCTCCTGGCACACAAAAGAAATCCTTGGAAATATGATGGTTCTGCTTTGGTTTGTCAAGATAA
This sequence comes from Architeuthis dux, assembly GCA_006491835.1. Classification (NCBI taxonomy): domain Eukaryota; kingdom Metazoa; phylum Mollusca; class Cephalopoda; order Oegopsida; family Architeuthidae; genus Architeuthis; species Architeuthis dux. Next base: position 4,552,794 of record VCCN01004310.1, read on the forward strand.
AAGCAAGCTTATGAATATCCTGGAGGCCTTTGTTGAAGATTAAGCCTCCTCAAGTGACGTAACCATACAAAATTCAGAACTTGGTACACACAAGATCTTGATTATTGATGGCATGGCCTTGGATCATGAGCTGTCCAGCTTATCAGTCAGTAAATGTGCAAGGTTTGCTGGAAAATATGTCCAAATGTTGCCTGCTCGAGCACGAGATTATGATGCTCTGCAGCTGATGTTTGACAGATATGATGTTGAACATTCTCTCAAGCAGAAAACAGGAACTCGGCACCATGGCAAAGACAAAACTGCTTACAGATATGAAGTTAGGGACTCCATCGAGATCAATATTCCCTTCAAGAAACTCCTCAGCAATAACAGCACAAAATTTGGTGAAAAGGGAAGACTCGAAACTTCTTAGAAAAATAGGAGAACATATTTTTATTTCATAAGATACATTGTGTCAGTGGCGGAGAGTGAAACGTGGCAGTGTACGGTGTCTTTCTTTTATGGGGTTTCAAACGCCCACGCTGATGTGTTATTTCCTATTTTCACACACCAACGCATGTGCATTCTTCCTGAGGTCGTCAGGGCCACTTCCACTTCCGACCAGGTGTTAGCCCGGAAATGACTTCCAGTTGCCATTCGGGTCTCACATGGAATCCATGTATACTGCTCTTGAAGATTATGTTTGTAGTCTGTATTGTCCACATCAGAATTTTGCGAGTTGGCAAAAGCACGGTGGCACCTTTTCAAGGCATAGAGGCTGCCACCAACTGCTGCTACTTTGAAGTTCCACATCAATCGTTCGAGGTACCAGGCCCTTGTTTTGTGTTCTGGTACATCTGTCCGATCACCATTGAATTATGGATGGAAAATGAAAGGTGACAACTACACTCCAGTTATTAGTGATATGCCCCGAGCCCCACAGGCTATTACTGAACTGGTAAACTGTCAATACAGACAAAGCAAGTGCAATCAGATATATTGTTCATGTAGGAAGAACAGCATGGCCACTACAAAAATGTGCAACTGTGAAGTTAACTCTTTTTAATGTTTAAATACTGTTGATGAAAGTGTCTTCAATGCAGTTTCAGATGATGACAATTAAATGTTTGTATTATCCACATGTCACAAAAGGTAGTTCTTTTAGATTCGCTAATTGTTCTACATTTTCATATCGCTGTTACTAGTTGCATGAATCCGTAGTTGAATAAGTTGATAAATCAAACATTAGGTTGTAAGATCAGACATTAAGATTGTGTTGCTAACAATACTGGTACTTAAAAAGATATACATCAGGAATTGTTTCATTCCCCATTTCGTGTTATTATATATTAGATTTACTATATTCATACTAAGTATGTTGAAGATGGGTGCCTGAGTTATGGAAACCTCTTTTCTGATGCATTAATTATACTATATGTACATAAAATGTGTCTAAGACATTGCGAGTTATTCCTATAGTGCATTTTGTGATATAAAAAGAGGTATTTATCTGAAGAAACCAATTTTGTCTTTTTAACTCACTGCAGATTTTCCAAATGTATTGATTCGGCGGCCATGAAGGACGCCATCTTCAATTCTACCATGAAAATGTCCTAGAAAAATTGGCACCATATGTTTTCTTAATCTACTGCCCATAAGCTTTCAAATGATGCATGGTGCCAAAGATTAATAAGGAGTTCCCACGGGATTACATAAGCGCCTGATAGAGTATCTACCCTCCTCAAAAATGGGACATGCAGATAATCTTTCCACACTAATTCCAAAGTATTAGCAACCCTTCGAGGTTATAGTTATCTCCTCAATAAAAATAGAGGCAGAAATTTAAAAAATATTCTCTGTAACACAATAACAGCATGTGAGGAAATCAAGCTGGAATCCCAAAAAGATAAAGTTATACAAGGAGTGTTAAAATGTATACAATTGGGATGGAAAGAGAATAAAAGTGATAAGGAATTTCACCAATTCTTTGTAAGACGAGAATATCTTTCCATCTGTGATAACTGCCTAATGCATGCAGAACGTGCTGTGGTTCCAGCAGCGTTACATAGTCAGATACTCAATTTCACTCTGGGCACCATGTAATGTCCCGTACGAAAGCATTAATGCGGGGATATGTTTATTGCCCAGGTAAAATGTTGCCGAAACTGCTCAACGGCGGCTAAAGCACCACCTACAGAAATTCAAATTTGGCCTAAAACCAGCGACCCCTGGTCGAGATTACATCTAGACTATGCGGGGCCAATAGACGGAGTCTATTACTTAGTAATAATATATTCCTACATAAAATGGCCTGTAGGTGTAAAGGCAACATTATCAAAAAAAGGCAACATTATCAACTACCATAGCTTTTTTACGTGAATTATTTGCCAGATTTGGTATTCCAGACATTATAGTGACTGACGCAGTTTACTTCTGCCCGATTTACAGATTTTTGTAAGTACCAGAACATAAATCACATAACAAGTCCGCCCTACCACCCTCAGTTAAACGGCCAAGCAGAGAGATTTCAGAACGAAGCGGGCGAAGAAACAATTCAACTTTTCCTATGCCCATATCGGACAACGCTTAGTCCAAATACACCAAATGGAAGATCGCCTGCTGAATTAATGTGCGATCGGAAAATTAGAACCATTTTCGAAAAAGTTTGAAATTATAAACCAGGAAGACAAAAGTGGTTGGCCGGCAAAACATACGAAAGGCACGGAAAGGTGAGCGACATATATCATTCAAGTAGGGGACTACCTTCATAAAAGGCATATCAACCAAATTCGCCGAAGATTGGTTGACATGGAAGTACAAGACAAACACACAGTTTTGCCCCTGGATAACCGGTGTGACATATTTCACCTCAGGTACAAGGCCTGGTTCAGTCTACAAGACATACTAAATTGATGGAGTTGAACCCAAAAAGACAGCGCTTCTCCACCAGAAGAAAGAGATACTCTTTTAAAAGAGGGGTGGTTATTGAGTATCACCCCTACTCTTAGTTTGGACCAGCACGAGAAAGTCGCGAGGTTAGATGACTATAAATGGCTTGCGTAGAAGACTGGTGGGGGGTGAATTCCTTCAAGATAAACAGGACCAACTTCGCCCGGCTCTGCTCACCGTTGATGTTTGCTTACAATCTACAATTTGCGACTTTGTTTTTTCTTTGTTCTTGCCCTATCTTCCAGCCTTGCTAGATAAAAGCAGTGAGTCGTCCGTGAACGAAGACTGGCCCGCCCTACCGACTGACGAGGAGATGCAGGAAACAGAACCACTAGTATCAGCAGTAACAGCAACAAGCAAGAGAGTGGCGGGGTCATCGAGACCCCCTCTTGAAGACCAAGAGACCCCTGTTAGAATTAGGAGACCTCGAAGACGGAATGGGTAAGTCCTAGGTCCAGAAAAGGACTGCCGACAGGCCTAGACACTAAAATATAAGGAGGTCACGAAAATCCCGAACGATATCTCTGGTCACGTCGGACGTCGTGAGAGTTACCAGTTACCAGTTCGAGGACGCCTTGAAATCGAACGGACCTATGCATTGGGAAATCTTTCTCCCAACCCAGCAGACGGCAGAAAAGCTGGCAAAAACATCAAGACGCTGCGACTGCAGCCAGAGTATCTGGGACGTAGGGGGGCCAAGATTACGGTCTTCAACGTCCCAGTGGACATCTGTGAGGAACACCTCGGGTCGTTCTTCAGTACGTTCGTCAGCGTGGAGGCGCTATTGGACAGGCGCCGGGGCCTATACGGTGCTAATGACACTTTCAACAGAGACGAGAGTACTAATGGTCAGAGGACGCCAGTTGACGGTAGTGGTTGGCGGCCGACGACCACATTGCTGGAACTGCCGTCATTTGGCCAGTACCTGCCACACGATAACCCCGACTGCAGTCGCAGCAGCAACATCACCAACAACAGAAACAGCAAAAGCACCAGCCACAACAACATGAACAACACCAGCAGCAATTTCCCCCAGCTCGTCCGTCGCCACTCCTCTAGTTTCCGAGAGTCCTGTGAGCGAGGAGGGGTGGAGCCAAGTGATGAATAAAAGGTCGAAAGGGCGTAGCCTAGACCACTGCCACTACCACATCTCCTCCCCAAACCAGG
>VCCN01004310.1:4578513-4589595 GCA_006491835.1 Architeuthis dux
ACCTAAATACTTGGTTGCGTGGAACATCAAAGGAATTTTGAATGGATTCCAAACGATAATCTTACAAGCAAGCCTGTTATTTCTTTGATATAAACTGTGTTCTGTCGTCACTGTTACGGACGTCATAGCAGAAGTGTGAAGTTAATCCATTATTTTTCATTTAATCATGCACCAATTGACTGGAGAGGCGCATTGGCCAGTTTCTAATGAAAGGCGAGAAAAATGATGCCTTCCTTCGCCGAACGTCGGAACACGTTTCGCCACCATTGCCCGAATGTTAATTGGGTTAGTTACGCAAAAATGGCAACTTTGAAACTTGAGTTTAAAAAGTGATTCTTTAATGGTAATATCTTCACATTTATTATCACTAAAATGTTTTGAAAGAAACAAAAGTTCTTTAGTGTTAAATTTGGTATCTTTCGGTAAAGTTGTGTCGAATAATCTGTAATAGGGATAGATGTTCTGTCAATTTAATAAATTAATATAAAAATTGTAAACAATAAAGATAGGCGGCCCTTTTACAGTATTTTTATCCCATTGTGTATTTTATTTATATTAATAATTGCACACTACGTCTTTAGATGCGTCCACCTTTCGAGCTGTCTGACTGTCGATCCCTAATATGTTAAATATCAATTTTCTCAGCCGTATCATGTTGGATTGATATGAAACTTGGTCCAGACCTTCGGGTGAATTATCCTCATATTCCTCCTCCTCGTTCTCCTACTTCTGCTCCTACTACCACAACACGTAATGCTACTAATACTACTACGTTTAGAAACGGGTTGCTCGTAATTGGGGTGGACAGATATGGACGTAGATCCAAAGTTGAGCAGTTTAGTGCCTGGGATGTAAGAAAAGGTCTTTATCCTTTGATAGACTATTCTTTTGAGACTGTTGCTTTATAATTAAACGTTATTATGTATAAACCTGGCTCAAATATGTTGTGGAGAAAACTTTTCTTGGGTGGAAGATCCGTGACGAACGTCTTCACACCATGAAGACAAGCAGTATGGGATCGCAAAGGAATATCTCGACAGCACCCTAAAAATGGCGCTGAAGTCCAATTATTCGTTTTTGGACCAATCAGGTTGCTCTTGCTTGTTATCTTGTCATGTTAATGTTTTCGTTTCCACCAAAACACTCGCCTGTGAACAAAACCCGATATTATCTACGCCACCCACGCAACCTACAATGAGTGAAGGAAGCAGAAACAAAGCAGTTAGTCACTCAATAGAAACCGTCATGTGACCAACGTCTTTTGGCAGTATGCCGTATTGGGGATGATGGGGTGATCAATGAATAAGTTATTTCTCTCGCTTTTTGTTGGACAATGATCACTAAAGGTTCCACATTTTCAAAAAGCGAGCGTGTATGCTGCTGGACTAAAACCAAGGGACCAATTCAGCATAAACTTACATTTTAAATTGAACCCCCCCCCCACTAAATACCTATTTTGGGGTGAATTTTGAAAAAAAGGTTTTTTTCTAGACATAATAAGGAGTAAATGTTGAAATGTTCAGCCTTTTAGCTCCATTGGTGCGGCCTGTACGTGTGATACATACATATATACATACATACATACATACATAGACAGCTAGCCAGACAGACATACAGAGCAACTTAAAAATCGAAGAAACCTATGCTGACAGTGTTGTTGACAGTTTTGGTTGATGGTTTCTAATACGCCTACGCCTCAAAATTCAATTAGCTTATTTCCACTGAGCCTAAAATTGGCTATATTTCATTACTTTGTACAATACAACACGTAGTAAGATTTGCAAACCTTTAAATTCCGAGTCAGAAGTAATGACGTAAATCCTTCCACACTATCTGTGATTCGTGCGTGCTTCTTATTTAAACTAGCCGTGCCGTCAGTAATGACAGCCTATATGAAATATATCGATACACATTGCATTTTATATACGTAGATAATAGAGATTTGCATTGAAGTGAGCTTGGAGAATATCGTTCTGTTGATTACAAACGGATTTATTTTCTTATTACATTTTATATTCTTTTATTAGTGCCGTTAAAAATGATGATATTTATGACCACAAACGGATTATTAATCTTTTTAATTACATTTTATTTTTTATTATTCTTTAAATTCAGCATTTTACTAGGTCATCAGAACATGAAATTCTACGTTTACGTCCTCATAGATAGGTTGTGTCCCTTAGCGTGACAGAGTACAAAACCACATTGCTAACTATTATATGTATGGATGATTCGTGATTTCGATTTAGTCGACGCGCTTCATTCAACTATCCAAATTTTGATTTCGTGTTTCACTCGTAAACTGAACTCCGACCTCCGACTAGCTGCTGACCAAACCAACCAGTCTTATATCGAATTTCTGGAATCATTCGTTTTGCCTTCGTTTCATTGTGTTCAAATAATATAAAAGATCATCTGAAATAACAGTTTGTTCTCAGTCGCCCACTTGCTGTAGATAGCTGTAGATATCGTATCATCATCGTAATGTCACCAGAAGTAATGACGTAAATCCTACGAAACCTTCTGTGCTTCATGCGTACTTATTTAAACTAGTTTTCCCGTGCCATAAAAGAAATAACAGCATATATGAAATATATGGATACACATTGCATTTTATATACGTGGATAATTGAGATTTGCATTGCAGTGAGCTTGAAGAATAGAGTTCTCTTGACCACAAACGGATTTTTATTTTTATTTTTTTTTTGTTTCATTACTTTTTATTCGTTTATTGTTCTTTAAATTCGGCATTTTTACTATACACCAGTTGCGTCCCTTAGCGTGACAGAGTACAAACACACATTGCTAATTATTATATGTGTGGCTGGATGATGGGCAGCACCTCTAGTGGGTTCTAAGTCCTTAGAAGTGGCCGCAATTGTTAAACAAAATTTAAAGAATGTTTAAAACAAAAGTATGAATGTTTTTAATATGAAGTAATTTATTTCCTGTTTCTGAAATCCGGAAGAAAAACAAGAGAAGGAGAAATATGTTAAACCAAAAGATTCAATATCAGGCTCTTAAACGGTTGTACTTGCTTTCGTTTAACGCATCACAGCCATATATTCTGAGTCAGATAGTAATACAGGAAATGTTATTTCGATTCTATGAATAAATGAGTAGATTTTTATGCAGCAAATTCTGGAGAGGAGACACGATGAATCAATACAAACAGACGCATTGAAAACAATTTAAAACCAAACAAACATTTCTGAATTTGTTTCGAATATTTAATTTGTTTGAACTTTTAAACTTTTAAAATCAATATTTCCTTTTGAAGATTTGCCGTCTTGCTTTACTTTTGTTTCTTTTTCCACTTGATTTTATTAGAAACCGTCAACCACAACTGTCACCAAAACTGTCAAAATAGGTTTCTTCAGTTTTCAGGTTAGTCCGGCTGGCTGCCTATGTATGCATGTATGTATGTATCACGTGTACATGCCGCACTAATGGAGTTAGAGGGCTGAAAATTTAAACATGTGCTCCTTATTATATCTAGATAAAACGTTTTATATTGTGTTTACCCCCCGCCCCCAATAGGTTTTTAGTTGGATGTTCAATGCGCAATTTAAGTTTATGCTAGATTGATTACTAGTTTGTATCCGCTTATTTTTTTGAAAATTCAGACTTTTTTTAGTGATCACTGCCCAACTAAAGGCGAGAGAAATAACTTATTCATTGATCACTCCCTTTTCCAATTGTTTTAAAATTGATCACCCCGAATACGACATGCTGCCAACAGACGTTGGTCGCGTGACGTTTTCTATTTGAGTGATTAACCAGACCTGTTTTTGTTTCTCTTTCCCTCTGTTCCACTATTTTATGATTCTTATTCTGTATTTTCCACTTCATTGTCAGAGGCGTAGCTACGGGGGGTCTATTTTAAAATTTCCCGTTGGCCCCTAATGCAGGGGGGCCCAAAGGATTTATTAATAGTAGTTCATCTACTGCATTTCTACTGACAAATCTCACTAAATGTGGAAGGGGGCCGCTCAAGGAGCTAAGCTCCCTGGGCCTCCACATCTCTGTTCATTCTTCTCTATCTTTATTATATCACTTATTCTCTCCTCTTCACATTTTAGGTTTTAACTTCTAACTTCTAAACAGTGAATTATTGAATATGTGACATACGTAAGAACTATATTAGCATTACATGAATTTGTGTTTGTATTTTCCTAATCGTACATGCTTTTTATTAAGCGTATCGCTAAAACCGAAACGGTGTTGTTTTGTGTGATGTGAGTAAACAGCATACGTCTCTAGCAGACCCTTTTTTTCAATGAGTCCTGAAAAGGCAAGAATTGAATCCACTTGAGATGGCGTCTATATAAACTCAAGAGCGATGACGAAGGCTAGCATCTATGTAATGTGACATTGCAATCATCACAAGCGTCATGATGACCAATTGACGTAGCATGGCCATTTTTTTTAAAAGCAGCATGAATAAAGGTGTAAATCAATAGATTTCTAATAGCATTTATCACATTTATAAACGATTACAATAAAAGCATCGCTGAAGGGTGCCTCATAAGAAATCTTTTTTGCGGCTGAATGTTTCGTTCCGAAAGTAGAGTGCGTACTACACCTGATGCAACCTAACAGTAGTGACAAACATGCTCCTGATCTTCTGGGTTTTTTTGTTTCTGACGTGACGCGAGTTGCGCACAACATACATATTTCCCGCTTTAGTTTTATAGATGATTCATTTCTGAAGAAACGGGTCGCGTATGCCTCGTTCGGGGCTGGGCTAGACCTGAATGCCTACAGGAATTTTGCAGCCGTCATGATAGAGAGGGCTGGACATTTCCCCAAACTTTCCGAAAGGACGGCAGCATTCTTCACAACATTTGATGCAGGTGATTGATGATGTTTTGGAGGAATCGAAAGGCGATTAACAGAGATTCCCCCCCTCGTTTAAAACTAGATTCCATGGTGGCTTCTGATGGGAAATCAATTCAAAAATATTGATACTACGTTGGTTTGATTTTGCTTCCAAAAAGGGTCAGCTTTATTAGCACAGACTTTATGTTGGATTTTGTGAAGGTTCCTTCTGGAAAATCAATTAAAAATATTGATACTACGTTGGTTTGATTTTGCTTGCAAAAAGGGTCAGCTTTATTAGCACACATTTTATGTTGGATTTTGTGAAGGTTCCTGCTGGAAAATCAATTAAAAATATTGATAGCACGTTGAGTTGGTGTTACATGCAATAATAGTCGGTTTCATTATGAGGCACACTTTAGGTTGGAATTCTCAAAGGCTTCTGTTTTGCTTTCTGTTCTTCTTACATTCGTTTTTATCATGTTTAATTTGTTCTCTTTTATAGAACTTTTTCAGTGTTTTATCATTATTGTATCACCCTTTTTCCAATTTTTTAATCACCCCCAACACGACGTGCTGCCAAACGAGATTGGTCATATGAGCTAATAACCAGACCTGTTAGAAACTGTCACCCAAAACTGTCACCAAAACTGTCAAAATAGGTTTCTTCAGTTTTCAAGTCGGTCCGGTTGGCTGGCTGGCTATGTATGTATCACACGTACAGACCACACTTATTATGTCTAGAAAAATCTTTTGTTAACCCACTAAAATAGTAGGCTAATAGATTTTTAGTGTGGGGAGTCAATTTACAATGTAAGTATATGCTAAATTGATCCCTAGTTTGTGCCCGCTTGTATTTCTGAAAATTCGGCCTGTTATGCGATCCAACAAAAGGTGAGAGAAATAACTTATTCATTGGTCAGCCCGTTGTTTAATTGATCACCCCCACCCCCAACACGGCATGCTGTCAAAAGATGTTGATAACATGACGGTTTCTATTGAGTGACTAAGCAGGCCTACTTTCTCATTTCCTTCATTGTCATCTTTTTTCTTCTGGTTTGATTTCTTTTCGATATTCCACTATTTCTTTTTTATCATCGTCGTTTTGTTCTCTTCATATTTCTACCATTTTCTGTATTATCTCTTCCAGTTTGTTTCCAGTTCCCAATGTATTAACTACAGTGTGGATGAGAATGAACTCCTACTAGAAAGTATGGCCTGTGACTTCATCCTGTGGGGTTGTGCGAATAAGGAGGTGTACCGCACCAAACGCCGCAAAGGTCTATCAAGGCCATACCGAAATCGGTGGATAACGCCGCTGCCTACGTTCAATTTCAACACAGCAGGCAAATTCTACCAGTTTATGGTTCAAAGTAAATCTAGTTATACTACAATCGACCAACAAATAATAAAGTTATTACTAATTTCTAACGGGGAGTTTCTTTTCACCCACCCTATAGATAGCCGTGGTTTTTTCATGCCTTTTCCAATAAAAGATATTTCTAGTGTCGTAAAGATCTAATGTCTGATACTTATTCTATGAGTGTCATGTTAAATTTTACGAACTGCGAGACTGGCTTCCTACCCTTTGCTCTTTGATGGGCGAGTAAAACTTATTAAATATCAAGTTTTAATAATTGAGATTAGAGATAACATTGCATTTAATCCTTGAACGAAATCATTTATGAAAGGTCGCTGCTTACCAGTAATTTCGTCTGTGTTTTTATTCGTATGGCGTCGGTGGTGATGAGACAAGCAGAAAGTTGGCTGAAGTTTCAAAATTCTTTGAATTCATGAGCCTTTATCATTATTTGCCAGATCAATGGACCTACGTACATCAACAGAAGCCAAGCAGCATATCCTTTTACCGAAGAATGAAATGTTTATAGCGTCATGGATATAATATGTGTATACATTAATATGTAATTACCAAAGTCCCGACTTCTGATCACATTTCAATTAGTATGGTTTAATGCATTGATATCAGCAACTGCGGAGAATCTACAGAACATGTTATGTGATCAAAATAGAGAAAGCCAAAGGTTAAAGATGAACAAGACAAAGTAATGTTCAATGATAAAGTCCCCCAAAAGACCATATGAATAGACGGTGAATTCTTAGAAGAAGTTAAGGAATACCTAGGTCAGACGATAAATCTAGAGATGAGACGTCGTATAACGATTGGCTGGAAAGCATTTGGTATAAATAGTGACATACTGAAAAGCAGATTTCCAATATGTTTAAAACGTAAAGTATATAATCAATACATAATACCATCTATGGCGTACGGGTGAGAAACCTGGAAGCTTACAAAACCACTCGAAAACAAACTCAAAATAGTACAGAGGGCAATGGAAAGAACAATGCTAGGCATAACTCTTAGCGATAGAGAAAGATCAACATGGATCTGAGAGAGGGTCAGGGTGAAGAATATCGTACAAGTAATTAAGCAACAAAATGGAGATGGGCTGGGTAGATAGCGAGACGAAGAGACAACAGAGGGAGCAACAGGATAACCGAATGGTGCCTGTGGGACAGTAAACGCAGTAGGAAAAACGAGATAGAAAACAGACATGGCAAAGATTAGCGCAATCATGCTCGTCATGGAAGGAGATTGAAAAGGCCTTTGTACACCTGTTATCTTCTGTGCCTCAATTATCTCATAAAATGTTTCTTTTAGTCAATCAGTGGTTAACATCAGGTTAGATGTGTTATCAAAGAGCATCCGTGGCAACGATGGACGAAAATGGATCGCTCTTTCACTTCTGTGCAAGAAATTCATTGGAAACTATTTTGAGAATCATGATAAACGCTTAAAAAGATGTCGAACGGAAGAGGTTTTATGGGCAATATCGATTGATATGAATCCGGAGCTGTTTTGGTTCAACATCAGACAATAAAGTCAAAACGAAAAAATAAAGTAGTTGGCAAGGTTATTAATGTTAACCCAGGGACTACTGACATCCCCAACGATGTTGCTTATACACTGTTTACTCGGCAGGTTTGTCCCTTCTGACTTTACACATTTAATCCATAAAATTAAACACTTTTTGTCCCCGGCGGATTACCGGGGACTATCATTCGCTATGTCTGTCGTCGTTGTCGCCTTTTTCTCAATTGGATAACTTCGTTATTCCTAAATACATTTTGTATGTAGGCTTGTGACGAGATTCTACCTTGGGGGGGAGTTATGGCCAATCCGATTGTTTGTTTACATTTTATAAACAAAAACGTTGTTTTTTGTTTACAATTGGGAACATTTCTCAAATCTTGATATTGCTGATATGTGGCTCTAATTTTGACAAAACCCCAGGAATTGAAAGTTACGATCGATCAGATTGTTTGTCAACATGCAAAAAATATTGAACTTTGCAACCGTTGAACCGCTTAGAATGAAAATCGTTATACAGGTTCTAATTATTGAAAATATATAACGTTTTTAAGAATGTTATGGTTTGAATTTTTTTTAAATCGGGTATCTCGGATTTAACGGTCCTAATAAACAACTAATTGCCACTCTCTCTCGCTATTATTTTATATCAATATCAATAAAAATATAATTGCAAAAAATCTTTTCATCTTATAGTTTTATCGACGTAACAGAATCTAGAAGTTTAATGAATTTTTCAAAGAATAATTAACAAGATAAAATGAAATTGATTTCAATTTTATTTCTAATTTGTAATTTCTTTTTAAATGTACAGCTTTCACCGCTACAGTTCCAATAAATCATTTACTAAACCAAAATGGCGTAAAGCGAAGAAGCAATTACCATTCATTTATTTTTGAAAATATTTTAGCGTTTCCAGACCTCCAAAATGGGGATGATGGTAATTTAGGCTGAATTGTCATAGGTCGGAATGGTGGGTTTAGGAGAGATAAGAAGAGTATGCCTTCTGTCTATATAACAGCTCGCTGCAAAAAAAAACGCTGAATGCTATTTTTCTTGCTCGCTTTTTTTTTGTAAGAGCGAAAAAGTGGCGTAAATCGAACTTTCGAAAAGCGGGGAATACTTGTTCTTGTTGCGTAATCATGTTATTGTTATTATTAACATGTAGACATAGTGTTAGTGGATGCAGGAAGAACAGCAACTGCACAGGATAGCGTTCAATCGAAGGATGAAACAAAACGTCTCTTGTGTATGACGCAGTGTAATTGCAATTACTTCATCCAATAATTAGGATAATAAACATTGATAGTAAAAGCTAGTCAAAAATTAATAATAGTGTTACAATACTTCATTCAATAATTAAAATATTCTTTTTTAAATAAATTAATTAAAAATGAATTGAATATCGTTGTACCTTCATTCATGTTAGTCGGTTTAGATATTTAATACGTATAGCTGAGTACGGCAAACATGTAAATAGGGGGAATGGGGTTAGAAAGAATGTGTTGCGTTAATTACGTGTGGAGGACCTTCCTGCCTTGAACATTAGCATTTGAAATTCCAACTTTTTACCTGAGGCCAAACACCGATCTCTGGCACGGGAAATTCGTGTCAGTGAGATTTATCAAGATGCTTTTTTCATGTATTCACTAAGAGTTGATTTTATTGTTATAACCTATATTTTATTTTATGGAGAATAGCAAATTAGTATGCAGAATTGCTACTTGAAAGATTTAAAGCCCAGCATGATTAATCGAATTTACTCCATTTTGAACCAATATCTTAAAATAGCAAAAAGCAGCCTAATTAAGATAATTGGATCAACAAATTTAAATTCTGACATCAAACAGCATGATCAAAGGCAGGGGGGTAGAAAAAATCCAATAAAGGGGGTCCCCAAACGCTTTGTGGATAGTACTTCACCTACTGTATTTCTACTAACATTATACAATAACAAATCTCACTAAATGTCGGAGAGGTCATCTCAAGGGGCCAAGCACTCCCCGCCCGGAACCTCAAATCTCTAGTTAGGCGTTTGAATGGTTTGCCTACTCAACTAGCTCACGGACCCCCAGTAATACCTTTGTGGATCCTCCGAGATCCGCGTTCCCCAGGTTGGTAATCACTGCACTAAATGTTGGAGAGGTGGGGGGGGGGGGGGCAACGAGTCAACTCCCCAAATCTCCAGCTACGCCCCTGGTCAAAGGTGTAATATTTGAAATTCTAATACTACAGATCAACTGATGTTATGCACCGAGTACGACGTTTTGTTCAAGTATAGATGTCTTAGTTAGTTTCCTGCAGTAAGTCTTTTTTTACGCTTTACATTTAAGGTATAGGCGATTACTTTTTGAATGAGAAGTAATATATATATATAGATAGATAGAGATACAATTGTAGAAAAAGTGAAAAGGTGATATTGGGAATTGCTTTGGATTTAATCATACAGACAAATGATATAATATTATATTATGAAATGGTTGTCTGTAGTTGAGGCGGAAAAACTAGTTAAGTTAGCCAAATAATAATTAATAATTAACGTAAAGGTTGCGTATGTTTTATAATGAAAGGGATGCGTGTAAGTTAAAGCAGAAGATTTCACAGGAAATTAGTTAAGTTAGCCAAAATAAACTCTGGGTTGCGGGTGTGTTAATTAAAAAAGGAAAAGAAAACAAAACAGAAATAAGACTGACATCTATTTCCAAAAACAAAACAGAAACCTTGAAACAATGGATTTGAAATTGTCATCAGAGTATTGCAGTATCCGAATGACATTTATCCTTGAGGATAATCAAGGCCCTTGTAACAATGGAAAATCGTCGGGGCGGATAGGAAAAACAAAAGCAAGGCATAGATAAGCAGACTTTGGTTTCTCCCAAAATAAACAGAACCTTGAAATGGTGAAGAATGACTTAGAAAGTCATTGTAAATCGTGACAAGGATTGGGTGGCGTGCCTTTAAAATTATTTTTCAGTCCTGCGCCGTTAAATATGAGCATGGCTATAGTTAATCTGACAGCACCAGAACATTTATAATTTTTCAGTTGACATTCCCAATAAATATAGTTATGCACGTATCAGTCGAGGGTATTTTCAGAAATTCTCTTCGGGGAGTAGAGTTTTAGGTCAGACCCTCGCTCAAGGAGACTTTTGATTTCGACCCTGAGGGTTGGGGTTCGAACCCGGTGGATATGTAAGTTAGGTGATTTTTTGCCCTCTTAGTATGAAACAAATGATTTCACTTGCATTTAAAGAAAAAGAAATTAGTTGTTATCCACCCACACACACTTAAATCCACGTAACTCATGAGGACAAACAACTCTAAACAAAGTGAGAAAGTTTGTTTAAGAAAAAGAAAGGCAAGAAAGAACA
>VCCN01004310.1:4717908-4727909 GCA_006491835.1 Architeuthis dux
ATAATCACACCCGTAGAAATAATGGTTAGATAGTTAGATAGATACTACACTCTGCTTCTGTTATAATAGTTCAACCTACAAATTCATTTATTAACTTAGTACATGTTAGATCAAGTATTAGCTTACCTCAGTAGCTTCCCTTGGACCCAAAATATCCACTAAATGAAATTTCAGTAACATTAACAAGAACATCCTTACGTCCACATCTGTGGTTGCCGATTTCAAAGGGATTCTAAACGAAGTAGTAGTAATAACTTGTTCTGGTGTCCTAGTGTTTGGTTATCTTATTTGATAAGTGGGGTTTAAATGAGTATATATAACATTTTAATTATATTTGCCAGATTATTACTCGTTTCCTCTATGTCACTGTTTGTATTCCACAGGGCCTGAAATCTGTTCTCTATCGCTACTCTGAAGTTGCTAATATTCTCTATAAGGAAGCAGCAGAGATGGTAGGCAATACAAACAATAACACAGGGAAATACTCCAAAACAACATTAAAACTAATCAAACATATGCATGCTAAGGAGAAAATATGATTAAAGTATCTTATAGGGATTTATTCTATATGGTAAATATGTATTTTATTTATGGTTTAAAGTGTTTATTGGGGGCGTCCTTATGTGCGTTTAGTTTAGAAACTAAATTAAAAAGTGAGAGTTAAAATTGAAAATAGAATAAAATTCATAAAGAACCGAGACTATTGGTATGTTTTTTAATCATTGAAGTTATTATCTGTTTTAGCATATTTTAGCATGTATTTGTTTTGGTGACTACATATAGAAACTATTTCGCTTCTTTTAATAAGAAAGTTATCAGGCTTTATAATTTTTCTTTTAAGCATAGTGTGTAGCGTGATGCGATCTGTGCATGTGTGCATCCTGTGTTACCAAGGTGGGTTACGGTCGATGCATAATTGTAGCACCTACAACTCGCGGCCTCAATCACAGACTTGTTTGTACGGCGTAGTATCGCTCGTGTCATCTGCACGTGTGTGCAGATGCATCATTGGTGAAAAGTCGTTGTGTTTCAAACGAATCGTCGGGAATGCATCCTAGATATAAAATAGACGTAAAAAAGTCCGATTTTGTTCTTCATGGGGTGCATCTGGCTTTCCCAACATCTCCAGAGACAAGACAATGAGTTTGGTTTACAGTGCAGACATCCGTATTATTTAATATTTCATTTTAAAACAAACGATCGGGCGAAATTCAGATCTTAGCCAATTCCATTAGGAGGTGCGCCGACGCCTCTGTGCTCTAAGTTCTGGTAAACGGTCGACTGCTTACTACTATTTCAAAATGGTCCTATCTTTTCATATTACGGTACAATCCAAACACACACATATAAGTAAATACATACGCAAACATATCAGGCATCCGAAACACACAGCCACACACATTATATGTATACTAACGCAAATGTGTATATTAATTGAAATATTCATCAACAAGATCCTTCCCAGGCTTTCTTGCAATAATAAATGACACGGGTATTCTCAGCGAGGGTTGACGTGGGTCAAGTATTCTGACCTCTTCTGTCCCGAGGCTCACAGATATCGTCGTCTGGGAAATGTAGGAATCAAACACATACACACACTTACACCCGTATATGGACAGACACACACACATACGCCTATAATTACATATTATAGTGAAAACATGAACATACGCTTAGATATTGAAAATGAATAAAAGCCACCAATTTTTAGAGGACCTAAAATCCCGTGGCCCATCTATATTGTAACACATAGTGCACATCTTTTTGTAGTGTTGTTATATGGATATGCTCTGAAAATTATGTTCCGGTTTATGATTGGGTTCATGCTTTCTCTTTTTAATTTCCATATGTATTGAGATAAAGTGGTAGATTTTCTATATTCGCTGTTGTTGAATGTCATATGATGACATATGATGACCATATCTTGTTTTCCAGGTGTTTTCGGGGACGCCTATGTATACGTTCTCGTTACTATTGTTGTTTTCAGTTGTTACTGTTGCTTTGTAAATAACATTATTTGTTAGGCATTTTTGCTGTAGTGGGTATGAATCTTTGTTTCGGCAATAGCATTGGTTACTTTGGTTGATTTTTGTGTTATTTATTATTTTATTATTATGTTTTTTATTATTTGTTCTATGTTATCTGTGCATAAATAGCTAATCATTACTCTGTTGAATATAATGTGTAGTTTATTTGTTTGGAGAAAATGTTTGCCTCTCAGTCCAAGGAATATGTTTCCTATATTCGTTGATGTATTTTTATTATATGGTGGGTTATTATATGTATATTATATTTATTTTATTTTTATTGGCTTTGGGTGTGTATGTTATTTCTGTTTTAAAACAAAATACATACACACACACATATATATATATATATATTCTGAAAATATATTCTAATCAAAAATGAATGTATATATATTCAGGTACATGAACACGATCGTTTAGATCACCTCTGTTAAGAATAACGGGTTCGCCTCATTAGGAATATTTGAGTACTTTTGTCATCTCCTCTATGTGTCTGTATTTGAACTGAGAATTCAAAAGTTGAATTTGTTAGGTCACTGTGTATGAGTATGTAAATAATGAAGTGCAGTAGCACCGTATTTTACAGACTAAATAAATATTAGGTTGTTCGGGAAATAATGGCCAATTCTAGAGACCTAATTTTAGTCGTGTCCTCCAACATCACTTCAGTATATTGTACCAATATATATATATATAGCTCGTTTTAATGATTAAAATGTGCTCTTTCCACTAATATTCATCGTTTATTTTCAGAGGTATCTGTAGACGATGTAGATCCTTAAACACGAAGATGAAAGTAGAAGAGTTGCGTATAATCCTCTTGAGTGTCATGGTGTGTCTCAAACCGCTTCCAATTCTGACCTAGCATGGGTGAAGGAACCACTTTCGTGTGTATAGTGCGGCGTAGGTTTCAAAATATTCGTAGTGGAGATTTGAGTCTCGAAGATCAAGAGGCCAGGGACGTCTATGTGCAATTAAAAATGAACAACTGGAGATGTTGGTTGAACAAAAGCCACGCCAAACTGTCAGAGAAATGTCGCAGATATTGGGTGTTGGCATTGCGACAATATCGGACCATCCAAGGCAAATTGGTAATTGGCCATTATTGTCCAAACCACCTAATATCTATACTACAGTGAGTTCGAATCTCACTAGGCGCTAATAAATTGTGACCTTGTGCCAGAAGTTGGTAAATTCCTGTATAGAGTTGCTGCCCAAAAGTTCAGAAAACTTTAACAGCGCGCGTGAAACGAATGTAGTACGGACGTTTGCCGTTACCATTAGTGAGCAGTACACTTTGTGATCCGGTGTTCAAATGGTAGGCAAAGGATTACTCCGAAGGAAAAGGAGGAAACTCGGTGTTTGGGAGAGTAATTTTTTCATGGTTGAATTCGCCGACCCTTCACCTAAGAAAAATGCAATGTGCGCAAGAAAGGACCATGCTTAACATCACATGGAGAGACCACAAGAAAACACAGTATATTAGAGAAAGAACAGTCAGAGATATCATGAAATCCATTAGAAAACTCAAATGGCAATGGACAGGCCATGTTGCAAGAATGCCAGACAACCGCTTGACATCACGACTCACAACGTGGATCCCCAGAGATCATATACGAAATTGTGGCCCGCAAAAAAATAAGACGACGTGACGATTTAGACAAGTTCGGGAGATGTTGGCGTTTTGGTGATGGTGGTGATCTTTATTTGTGTCTGTAGGTAGACAAAAACTTACTCTCATTTGGCAGATTCCTGTTTTCTCGGGATGAATTCGATTCATACTGTTCTTGTGTAACACTGTATCATAGAGAGGAGAACCTGTGCAACATCACCCTTACTCTTTCTTTCCCTATTCTGTGTGTGCTCTTCCAACATTGAGTTGGCGTTAACTTACCTTAAAAACATTCTTCCACCCGTCTCTTTCAGAAGCATGTAAGGATCCAAGCAGGCGGTAATCAGAATTCGAAACTGCTTCGATGGTTTCATTTTCTGAAACGCTATCTGTTAGTATGCATCAAATAACCGCAATAAGTGCTTATGGGTACGCAAGCATACATTATCTGTTCGTCTTCACATACGCGATTACTTATTAAAAGTTACATGAAAACAGGTCTGGTTAGTCACACAATAGAAACGGTCACGTGACCAATATATACTTTGGCAGCATACCGTGTTGGGGGTGATCAATTAAAACATTTGAAAATGAATAAATTACTCCTCTCATCTTCTGTTGGGCCGTGATCACTAAAAAAGTTCGAATTTAAAAAAGAAAAAAGCAAACGTGGACCAATTTAGCATGAATATATATTGAAAATTAACCCCCCCCCCCACTAAAAACCTATTTGAGGGTAGGTTTTTTTTTCTAGATATAATAAGAAGTAAATGTTTAAATCCTCAGCCCTCTAGCTGCACTGGTGCGGTCTGTGCGTGCGACACACACAGACATATCCAGCCAGACAGATTCACTTGAAAACTGAATAGACCTATGTTGACATTGTTGGTGACAGTTTTGGTTGACGGTTTCTAATATGTATCGATTATCTTTCACGAACTCTGAACACTGTGCAAACAATCCCGTGTCATTGCGTATCAAGATAAGGAAACAGGAGATTCTTTGAACGAAAACCAGCTGTTATAGTGAAAGAAGTACTCGGCGAAAGAATTCCTTTCTTTGAAGCCTCTTTCTCTGTTGTATGACTCAGATGGAGCCTAAGATGGAGCCTCAGATAAGCCATGAATTAAAACAGCTGATCCCTACGTTAGCCTTTTATGTATTCATGCACCTGCTTTTACTATTGTCCCTATAGCAATTATTATTATTTTCCCTTTCTGTTTGTCTTTTTATTATTATTATTATTATTATTATTATTATTAGTAGTAGTAGTAGTAGTAGTAGTAGTAGTAGTAGTAGTAGTAGTAGTAGTAGTAGTAGTAGTAGTAGTAGTAGTAGTAGTAGTAGTAGTAGTAGTAGTAGTTCTTTTTGCATCCTGTAGAGCCAGGTCCAAAGTATGGTGCTGTGGCGCAACAGGGGAGTTTTCATTTAGTCGACATCACTTTGCGTAGTATGTGGGCTGTTCCGAGTCTTTTGGACTAAATGGATGTTGATGTTGCCTGGGATACGGTTGGTGGACTATTCCGTTCCCTTCTTCACAAGTCCTAGAGCTCCGATGACCACTGGTGTTATGGTGGTTTTCATGTCGATCTCGGTCTTCAGGTCTTTGTATTTGGACAGTTTCTCGGCAGTATTCGTATTCGTATTCGTATTCGTAGTATTCGTATTCGTATTCGTATTCGTAGTATTCGTATTCGTATTCGTATTCGTATTCGTATTCGTAGTAGTAGTAGTAGTAGTAGTAGTAGTAGTAGTAGTCGTTAAGTTTTCAAACCAGTAATGACTGGTGGCTTTGTCGTGAGATCAAGTGACATCAGGTCTCCTTAATACTCCAGGACTTTCCCCAGTATTTTAGTTGATTTCAATAGTTCTGTCGGCTGGATGGTGTTGGTTCTTTCTCAGATTTCCAGTCCCACCAACCTCATTTTTGGCATCGTTATCAGTTCTCTGGCAAAACAACAAGATACTTATCTAGCTTTTCACGTTCTATCAGTTTCACTCTGTTATCTGCCTGAACAGTGAAATCTTGACACGTTCTTTTTTTCTTGTTCACGACAACTAGATCCGGACGTCTGGTTTCGATTCGGTGATCTGTTTGAATCTCAAATTCCCAGAGGATTTTAAATGTTTCATTGTCCAAGACAGATTCTGGTTTGTGCATATGCCATTGGTTTGTATGGTCAAAACCAAGTCGCTTGCACAGTTATCGGTGGAACACCCTTCCAACCCAGTCATGTCTGATCTTATGCTTCTTCTGGGATAATTTGCTGCATTCGCTTGTACTCCTTATTTTTCACGCCAGTGGTAACAATTTTCTACAAATCTCCAACACTATTATTATTTTCTTTTCTTCCCTTTCTAATAATTACCCCCCCCCCAACAACAACAAACCGGTTTAATCACTTTTGCTGGATTTAGGTTATTCATGTGTTCGCCCAGCCCTAACCGTTCATAGTAGAAACTTGAGATTCTGCACGCGCACCCACCTCAAGGAATAGGGAAAAATCATGAATGTATGGTTCAAACAATACTGGTAGTATTTTCATCAAGGTAACTTAATTTTAACACCACCACTTCTTACGTTGTTTATAACTGGTTTTTTTAACTTATTAATTGTTCTTACTGATCACTGCCCAACAGAAGGCGAGAGAAGTAACTTATTCATTGATCACTCCTTTTTTTTCAATTTTTAAAAAACGACATGCTGCCAAAAGACGTTGGTTACGTGACGGTTTCTATTGAGTGACTAACCAGACCTGTTCATAATAATAGTTAGGAAAGAGTTGAGGGTAAAACGGTGCACTTTCATTAAAATACAATCTTACGCTTAAACCTAAAAAAAACAACCAATGATTTGAATCGGTTATATTAATTTCATCTCTTTCTTTTTATAAATAAACTCTCAAGTTTATCCTGTTTCTCTCCCGTCTTTATTATGCGTAGGAACAATCGAAATCAATTTAACAATTGAATAATTAATTTAATCATTAAATTATTAGATTAAGTATTTAATTATTGATCAATTATATTAATTTAATCTATTAATTATTTCATACCTTTTAATAATACAGAAAAAGAATATTAATGAAAATGCTTGAGTCTTATCATTTTATGAAATTACGAGGGTGGTTCAAAAGTCTGTTTCCCTATTAGCTGAAATTTGATCTAACATTCTCACTGTATAATGTTCGATTAATGTGATCTATGTAAAAGCGTCCGATGGGAGATTATGATAAAAAATAAATATTTGTTTACGTAATCATTGTCGAACCTACGTATATATGCTTAGCGTTAAAACTACACCATACTCAATAATTATCAATTTTTACTGGTATTTCTTTCATCTCAATCTCTGTTGCTTTTTATCGCAAATCCTAGTGTGCAATGCAATAATGGAAATAAAGAAGTCTCTGGTATTCCTTATCATTGGAAGTCGCGATAAAGAGCAATAGAAATAAAGATGAAAGAAACGCTAGTCAAAAATGAATTAATTAACAACTTATAATAAAATGCTTCATCTATGAAATTCGAATAGTATTATATCTAACAGTAGTAATATATGGACACAAATATGGCAGCGTATTGGTGTTCTTCAGGTAAGTAGGGAATATAGCTATATGGCTAGATTTGGATGACCCCTACCTCACTGGTTCTACTCCTGAAGAATGCTGTAGAATGAATCGGACGTAACATCATTGTAACAACATAAGTAACACAACAAAGGAGTTTTATAGTGAGAACGACACTTGGAATAAAATACTGCAATGTTGCTGTTTCAATCATTACGGTTTGCACAGGTATACAATTAGTACCCCTACCTTACGTTTACTTTATTTTGCTCTTTGCTTTGATGGGAATGGAAAACCAACGTGAAATAGCAGACATTTACGGGGGCCGAAAAACAGTTGTCTATCTTCTTTCGTAACTGACAGAACAGGCATTGACGTAACGTATTCCCTAATTTTCTGGAGACGAATTATTCTCGGGCATGCGGTAAATTTCAAATCACTTTCTTTGATTTATTTCACTCACCCCATCCAGCTTCCAGTTAATTGCAATTGATATTGCCCCACCACCTCCGACAAATAGATTTCCAGTGAGAAATCTGAAATATTCTACAAGCATTCGCTTTCGTTGCACATTCTACATCTTTATTGTTTTGGGGTTTTTGCTTTGTTTGGCGTCAAAGTGAACTGAGATTCGTGTGAACGAAATTTAGGTCAGATGCCAGGGGAAATCATGCGTAATGCGGTGGACAATAGCCCGATACCGGCAAATCTCTAATAATGGATTGGTGGATTCCGTCTGCTTTTTGCGCATGCCCAGATTGCAAAATTACGCATGCATCCAATTGACTCAAGGCGCAATATTTATTGAGTCAGTCAATGCCGGGACAAGGTTTGCTGCATCAGGCTGCTGCTACAAACCATCAGTCTGCGCAATAAAAAGAATACCTGCAGCAATTTGGCTACAGATTGAAAGATAAGGAAGAAGAGAAAAAGATCAATCGGGTACATTTCTTGACAAATCAAGTCCGGTCAATCGATTTCCTTTATGGAAATGGTATGGCAAGATTTGTCTTCGCTCTTTCGACTGATCGATGCAGGAAAGATCGAAACTAGGAATCAGTGGAAATCGAATTCACATTTAAGTAATATTGCCTTAAAGGTTCGAACTTTCTTGTATAAAAATCCGAACCGTAGCCCATGCGTTAGTTGTAGGTCACTTTCGGGGTTACCCTTTATTTGGCGTAAAGCCTTGTAGTGATGTTTGGCCTGCTAATCACACAAGGTATTGTTAGTGAGTTTGACCCTCACTTAGTGCTCCACACAACCAGAGTTGCCTTTGTACAAGAAATACCCATCTGACTGCTCCTAGGATTAGGCATTAAAGGCTTGATTGTAACCATTCATCTAGCCAATCGTCCATGCTCAAAGAAACGGTGTAAATCATCGGTACAGAGTATGAGTATGAAAAAGATTTTAATGCAATAACGTTGATATTTATTTAAAAACTATCGGAACTACTCAGTATAAGTATCAAAAAACAAAATTGTATATAACGTATAAACTATGACACAAAACACATTTCATATCAAAGTTGATATCTGTTTAAATTCTCAAATGTATATTAACCACATTACTAGGAAACACCACTCATATTCGGTAACAGTACGTGATTAAAAGAAGACGCAACACTACGTACACGTCATCAAGTGCCGATGTGGATTTGGCCAGGAAACGTATATATAAATGCGATCGTTAGATAATTGGCAGAGCATTCGCGTAGGTCCTTCTATCATGCCTTTAGAGCGCCGAGTACTTTAGTGCGGAGTGGGGGGTGGGCTGCAGCCCACACTGATGAAACAGGTCAGTCGAATTGAAATAAGGAAATAGTGCCCCCTGTTCAACCTCTATTTCCCACTCTATTCTAAGTCAGAATAAAGCGAGGGCTCCCAACTACAGTGTGTTGTTGTCTTCTACTACCACTACGACAGATGATCACTTGCTACTGCACATACTATTTATGCTACATGTAGTTTGTGACCATCATACCTGTTTATTTCTTATATTTGGTGCTGTCCTGAGTAAAAGATACCGCTCTCAAACAAACAATAAAGCAACTTCACTTAATGTTTTACTATAATTACCATGTGTATATATCTGAGGGTGGTTCAATAAGTCCGTAGCCTGGCACGTAGTTAAATTAAATGTATTGACAAGGGAGGAGATTATGTTGAAAAATAAGTATTTGTTGCATAAAACAAATACTTTTCCATCATTAAGCTACGAACTAATTGATGTACCTACGTATATCTATTTATACACATATGTGTGTGCGCGTGTGCTCGTGCGTTCAGAATTATATTTGTATACAAAATGTTTATATATGAACTGAGCAAATACTCTTTAACGTGTATGACATCAATCCTAATTCTGAACGATAGATATTTCAGCATTCACTGAAGTTAAATGAGGAATTCTTGCACTGTATCACACTAACTGTGCCTTTGTGAATTACTATTGCAGTGTGCCAGTGAGCCATTACGATGACCGGCGATAGGACAGGTCAGGAAGCATTTGGTGAGAATACTTATATAAAGATGCCATCTGAGATTAGACATTGAACCTTGACATATAAATTTCGTATTGTGCGCATGTGTCGATTAGCTATTTGAAGATTTTATAAGTATGTATCATTCTGACTTAAACATCAGCGTTAATATTTCCGAATCCCCAAGCAAACCTACAATTGTGAACTTCTAAAATCTGCAATACCTAAATTATGAAGTAAACTTTTATAAAACCAGTAAGAGTGCTAACTCAAATGCTCTCTGTGTCTTAAAGACGCACAATCATATA
>VCCN01004310.1:4743985-4754296 GCA_006491835.1 Architeuthis dux
ATAAGATTCAAAACCATAAATAGCATTGGGTAAGAAAAAGGTTAACTAAATTTATGTTTTTAATAAATTATGCGGCACAATAATATTTTTAGCTTGTTTCTTCTGGTTGAAAAGGATCCCGACCCCTTGTCTAGAGCTTAGCATCCCAACGCGGTGGCTGTTATAACCATGCTTCGAATGCTTGTCATGGCAAGACCCTGTTTAATTCTCTTTTGTTTTTGTTTTCTATCTCTGCTAACGAATTTGGAAGAGATATATGTATTCACCCGTGTCTTTCCGTTTGTCTACAAAATATTTCCAAATATTTCCAATGAATGTTAATGAAATTTTGTGGGAGGTCGGGCAATGAGTTTTTCCTCGCCTAAATCGTAGCTATATCCACACGACACAAATTCTGCAAAGGTTCCAAATGAATTTCAAACTTTCTGGTATCTAGAAACGAAATAAAATCAGCGTTTTTCTCAGCGACTGTTAGCCGTGAACGTCTAGCAGTTCCTCGCGGTGGCTATGATAACCATTGTTCGAATCCTGGTCACGGCATTGTTTAATTCTTGTCTGTTTTTTTGTTTTTTGCTATCATTTTTTAATGTATTTACTCGTGTCTGTCCGTCTCTCTATTTTTCCATACAATATCTCCAAGACTCCTCAATGAAATGTGGTGCAAAGGTTGGAAATGGTGTACGAAAGAAGTGACTGAATTCTTGGGTGGATAACAAAAGCTTTTCCTCTTCTTCAACATAGCTAAATGTCCACACTGCACAATATCTCCAAAGGTTCTCAATGAATGGCAATGCAATTTTGAGAAAGTTTGGCAAATGGGCTAAGTAATTAACCTTTGGGAATGATCCGGAGATACTTTCCTCCCCTGAATCATAGCTTTATGTCCACACCACTTAATATCTCCAAACGTTCTCAATTAATTTCAATTAAATTTTGTGAAAGGTTAGACAACGTTCTACGGAAAAGGTTATTGAATTCATCGTAGCTATGTATCAAAACAGCTCAATATCTACCACAGTTCTCAATAAATTTCAATTTTTCTGGTCTTCAGAGAGGAAATAAAGTAAATGTATTTAACTTTTGACTGTTGGCCATGACCGTCTAGTGGCTAGGACCTTGCGAATCATAGTTTATTTCTTTTTCTTTTTTGCTGCTACAATTTATATTTTTACCTCTGCCAACGAAGTTATGTTTGTCCGCACGATATCTCCAAAGGTTCTCAATAGATTTAATTGACATTTTGTAGAAGGGTGTGCAATGGGATACGAAAGAAGTGATTGAATTTTGCAGTGGATCAAGGATTTCTTCCTCCCCTGTATCGTAGCTATATGTTCCCTTTGCACAGTATCTCCGAAATTTCTCAATGAATTTAAATGACATTTTACGGAACTGTTGGCAATGGGCGACGGAAAGGGTGATTACATTTTTGGGTGGATATAATAATTTTGTCCTCCCCTGGATTGTAGCTAAATATCCACACCACGTAATACCTCCAAAGGTTCTCAATAAATTTAAATTAAATTTAGGGCAGGGTGCGCAATTGACTACGGAAAAATGATTAAATTTAGGAGCGGTTCTAGGATATTTTTTTGATTGAGAGATACTTTTTGAGATTTGTTTATACATTCGTGTTTTCCCATACTCTATCGCCAAAGGTTATCAATGAATCCCGTTTGTCAGAGGGTAGGCCTTTGGCTATGGAAGATCTGATTAAATTTTGGGGCGGATCCGAGAATTATTTTGATTGTTATCTCCCCTGCATCCAAACTATTTCTCAACTGACTTACATTTAGTCTTTTTTTTTAGACAATGGTATTGGAAGAGGTATGCGCTTTCCGAGTGCTTTCTATTTTGAATATGTTTTCGCAAAATGATAGAGCATCAAAATATAAGTAAACACGATTTTCACGAGTATTTACTAAGTACTAAAACTTAACTACGTAATAGTGAAAAACTGTTGTTTACATTGTGTAAGCGAAGGAGCATTATATCCTTTAGTGAGGATTTGTTACTAGTTTTTCTATATATCATTTCGGCTACACAGAATTTTGAATCTCTCTCTTATGCAATAAAGTTAATTCATTATTTGATATACAGGCAATATCTTTATCTATACAGGAAATTATGGACATCTAGAAATTAACAGCAACTATAATAGTTGTTGCTTGGTCAGCGGTTGTCTCTTTGCTCCGAACCACTGGAATTATTACTTCTCTCGACACCAATTCCCTATCTGTGTTGAAACAGTCAAGATATTCTCATATCAACCTGTCTAAAGGGACAATACATCATCCTTTATCTTGATAAGCCTGGGCCGAATTCTCAGCGCCTGCGAACACAAACCAACACAAATGGACAAGTCACTGAATTATTGCAAACGTCGTATAATCTTTAATCACCCGTTATATAACTCGTTATTGTCTGGCTTCTCGTAAATTTCCCGTTTACATGCTTCCGTAGCTCAATAGCATTAGATCTGCGAGAAATTACCCATTGCTGTCTTTTCACTTAACAATAGGTGCCTTTGAGTCTGTTTGTCAGCAGTCTGAGGAAAGCAGCTTAGAACTGGAGACAAATTGAGAGAGAAATTGCGGGGTTTATACACTGATGATCCAAAATAATATTACCAGTGACGTGTGGCAAGAGAGATAGCTAACGTCTTGTAACAACTGCACATGTCAGGGTCAAAGGTATATAAGCAGGTAAGCCTCGAATATTTTATTTCGATGTGTTGAATGCTTCATTTATGGACAAGAAGAAAGATTTTAGTGACTTTGATAAAGGCCACATTATATATAGCCAGAAGATAGGGCAGAACATTTCCGAAATGGCACCGCTTTTGGGTGCTCATCTTCAGTTGTGGTGTGATCCGAGAATGAAAAATCACCAACTACTGACAACGCATTGGGTGGCCAATACTTATCGATGCGAGAAATGAAAAGAGGCTTCCCCACCAAGTACAAGCCAACAGAAGGGCTACTGTAGCACAAACTGCAGATAGCTTTAATCAATGTGAAGGAAGTGATTGTAACAATATGTGGAGTGTTGTCATTTGGCCCCCCTAGCAACACGGATTTAATGGGTGTACTTTGGTTTGCTGGTACGACATTTTTGCCGGACTGACGAAACAAAGTTCGTTAATTTAGATACCACCTGAATTTAGAATGTTATCATCAGTACCTTTTAGTATGTGAGAATTGGTAAATGTCACTGAATTAGGTCGGACATTTTAAAGGGGTAGATTCCGATAAATAGACTTTCACGAGACCCAGTCAGGGTAAGAGAGCTGAGGTTTTGCTGCGTGCAGATCATCACGTCGGAGAAAAGCTAAGGAATGACAGCTGAAGTGAAAGAAAGGAAGAAAGACTCAATGGTGCCATAGTCGGGCAGTGAGAAAGGGGGAGCCAAGTTAACAACGAGTGACAGAGAAAGTATCACTCGCATAGTAGCGGCTGTAAGAATTTAGGGTTTCGGCACTCGTCTCTCCGTTTCGTAGCTGTCACCTAAGAAATACCCAGAAATACCATATCAGTACCAACGATGCGCTTGAAGGTATGACAATGTAACAGAATGCGCGACAACTTACAGTTGAAGGAAGCCTGACCTTCGGTTGAATTAGTGCCAGAGTTCAGTGATCGAGCTCAGACGAAGGTTGGGGCTTTGATCTTTGTTTAGGCAAGTAGGTCCTCCCCACATGGAAGTTTGGCGTAACACAGTCTTCCAACTACCATTTCTCCCTATTTGACACCATGCTGTGCAAAGCTAAAATTAGTAAATATCGACTCCATTCGTCGTGATAACAATGCTGACGGCCAAAGTATGAGAACGCAAGACGAGTAATTGAGAGGTTTGAAATTAAACTTGAAATGCTTAGACGCTTGTACCTAATTTCACGATGGAGGAAATCATTATTACAAACTCGAACAAATGACCCATTGACTTTGACATTGGGCTGACCTATTAACAACACATGGCAATATATAAGGAGTACCAATGAGAAAATAACTTACTCCGAATGGTCTGCGAGACTTTCTCGCTAATTCCTGCATCACATCCCTGCCAAATGTTTTTAGTAATATATTTTCTGAATTGTCCTGATCAATCCATCAACTTAACCTTTGTAACTTTTAAAATCTCCAATACTCAGGTTTTAAAGATGTTTTTCAAACCACCATACAGCTCTACATCAAATGGGTTTCCTTAGCACCGTTTCCAGGCGTCGTTTTTACTAAGCTTTCATAACACTTGATATCAGGCAATAGAACATATGTGTGACGTTGTGACTGTGTTCCCTACTAAGCTACTAAGCTGAGCTTATTTACTATTTGGTGCTTGCTTCGTGACTAAAATAGTTACACTTTTCCTGGTTTTAAAGGTCAATTTGAGACCAGGTAAAAGCCAGTATTTCGAATGATGATTTTCAAGGCAGACATATCCTTCCCACTTAGAAGATTGGCGTAACACAATATGCGCCACTATTCAGAACGCCTTGCTTTAGAGCAACGGTTGCCAAGCTAGTCTCGCAGATCATTACTGCTGTAGTGAGTTCGATCCTCGCTGGGTGTCCCGAACTTGTGCCGTACTAAGCTAAGCATAAAAGATATAAGCATTTGTGATAGAGACCCAGTTTTGCAGATTTTACAAGGCAATAACTCGAGCAACCTTGGCGTTCCCCAACAATTTCTGAGCTTCCATGCTTACACTGATGCTAATATAATAAGACTGTGTAGAGGGTACATCAGTTTAACTTCCCCAAGATTCGCCAGATCTCTCGATCGTGGGTGTCGCGGTGGCAATATCTCCGGAACCTGTCTAAGTCGTCACACCGTCTTATTTTCTACCGGCCACAGTTTCGCATATGATCTCTGGGGATCCACGTTGGGAGTCGTGAAGTCCGGCAGTTGTCTGACATTCTTGCAACATGGCCTACCCATTGCCATTTGAGTTTTCAAATGGGTTTTATGATATCTCTGACTCCTGTTTTTTTCTCTAATATACTCTGATTTCTTGTGATCTCTCCATGTAATGTTAAATATGATCTCCTCTTGTACACGTTACAGTTGTTCCTAATGCATGGATATAAACAATTATTAACACCTCGCCGTGGAGATCCTTATTATTTGTTCCAGACTAAAATCCTAACTATTAGCTATGAGCGATTATTTTTATTTATATATATAAATTTATATTTATTTTGAAGTACAGTAATCCCCCTTCATCTGCGGTTTTGCTTTCTACAGTTCCAGTTACCCACGGTCAACCAAAGAAATAAACAATTCATAAGTTTTAATCAATAATGGTCCCAAAGCGCAAGGGTAGTGATGCGGACAATTCTCACATGCCAACGAGAAATAGCAGAGAGCAGACTCGTGAGAAAGACTCGCAAGATATTGATCGTCAGTTCTTGAATCATTAATTAATTCGGGCTCAAATGCATATATCGCGTCAGGGGGGATTTATTTTATAGCCATGCCACCTGTGCTCAGTCTAGTACTTTTGTAACCTGTGATATCGGCTTATAGTGTAATTACTCAGAATTAGTCAGCCTCTTAAGTGTACAAAATATTGTATCAATGATTCCCTCGTTCTTAGATTTTATTAGTTTTATCTGAATTACCTGAACGCGACTATCAAATCAAAGAACAGTAATCCCGAGAGGGCAATGATTTTATCGTAAGTTGAACAAAAGTGTCTGTATGAGCGTGTGAGTGCGTGCGTGCGTGCGTGCGTGCGTGCGTGCGCGTTTGCACGTATACTTGTACGCGAACATGCATATATGCTCGTATATATTTGCTAATGTATTTTCCCACATAAATGCAGACACATTCATGCAAGTGGATATGTTGTTCGTACTACTGAACACTCAGCCAGATTTAATAATCTAACTACAATTGGGGAAATCTCCCTCTCTCTCTCTCTCTCGCTCGCTCGCTCGCTCGCTCGCCAGATACAGTCGGGACACAAGGCAGTGCAGTGTCGAATTTGGAGTTTTTGGGATCCGTGGTTCTGGAGAAATCTAATAAAGAAAAAAAGAATATAGGTCTTTCTTCTTAGTTTTTATATGAATTATCTCCCTTGACCTCCGCCCTTTCTAATTATCTATATTTAGATATAAAATATCTAAGTTGGCAACACTGAAGAGAAGTAACCAAAAATATTTTGAAGCCGTAATTTCGTACGAGGACGGAAAATTATGCTGCATGACAATTATGGCAGGCTGCTACACACCATAAGGTCTCGCCACTTCCAAACATGCACCTTTGGAACAGGTACTGCCCTAGTTATCGATAAAGATCAATTCTTTACATGATTCCCGCAGCAAATCCAAACGAAAGAACTAACAATTAAGTAAATGATAACGGTAAATGCATCACATAATAAGAATATTGTCAGCTAATTTAATGTAGTAGTAGTAGTAGTAGTAGTAGTAGTAGTAGTAGTAGTAGTAGTAGTAGTAGTAGCTGTAACACTTACCACGACCTTCACCCTTATATTAATCATATTCTGTAATTTCAAAAGAAAATGAGTTCATATGTGTTTCGATTCTCTCAATTTCATCCAGTGCATCGCCAATACAGCCGCATCCACTATCCAACAGTTTCCCATTCGTTGATATCTAGATCTGGCTCCCCAGCCTGGGAAGTGGGATTTGTTTTTATTTCAGAGTCCCGGTGTGTTTTACCTATGCACTCGGGCAGTTTCTGGCATGCCTGCTCGCTACAAGAGTTTCTAGTCTGTTTATTGTCAAACGCCAGGACAAAATCAGAGTTGACTTTACTTTCCTATGTAACAAGAACAAGAACAAGAACAATCCTCACCAAAAATAGAGAAGTAATCTGACATGTAAAATCAGCATTTCACTACCGAAATTTGAACTCGCGATCAGGTAATTTCTAGTCTGGTGTGTTACCGCCTGCGCAAAACAGACAAGTCTTACAGACCTTCAAAATGTACAGTAGAATTACGCAAGGAAGTAGAAGTAGGAGCAGAGTTTGACTCTGGGGCAGCCAGGTTTGTTATTGGTATCTTTACATTAGAGCTATTCGGTGGCCATTGCTGGGAATAATAGTCAAATCAAATCTCTAGCATTCTCCTCAGTATTCATGCTCTGGACGATGTAGGTCCTTCCTTGGATTTGCAGTACATCCAACCTCTTTGCTAGGCTCTTCGGTACTACTGTCACCTTCATGAAAATAATTTTTCCAGTTCTCTGGTTTCTTTCAGCTTTAATCTGTGGTCTGTCGGAACAGCGAAATCAATTATCTGACATGTTCTTTTCTTCTTGTTCACGACATCTAGATCAGACCATCTGGCCTGGATTCGGTGATCCGTTTGAATCTTAAACTCCCAGAGCAGTTTATGTGTATTTATGAGTATTTTATGTGTTTTATTCTCTAGGACAGATATTTACGGTCAAAAGTTAATGTTAATATTAAATTATAAAATATATGATATAAGATAGTATTAGGAGAATAGGAGTTATTTTCTTACACTAACCGATGGCGTCTATAGCGATTGTTATTTCCTTACGAGAACCCTCCGATGGTGTTTATCTACATTGTTATTTTCTTACGACAACCCTTTGATTGCGTTTATCTAGATTGTTATTTTCTGACGACAACCCCGGATGGCGTCTATCTAAATTGTTATTTTCTTACACCAACCATCCGATGGTGTATATGTAGTTGTTATTTTCGTACCCGAACCCTACGAGGGCGTCTATCTATACCTTTTCCCCGGGCGAGTTAAAAATTAGAGCAAGCCAATTAAACGATAGAGTAAGCAAATCAGAATTAAGGCATGCAAATTAAAGGCTACTACAAACTACTGCGAAAGAATTTAAAGGCGAGCAATTAAAAAATACAGCGAGCAAATTGAAAACAACGACAGAAAAACTGAATCGATGAACATGAATAGTCAAATAATTACATTTACTCCTTCAATCACCGCAAATGTTAATTTTTTTAGTTAAATTAATTTAAACTTGTCTCTTAATAAAATCCATGGGTCCTTTTTGTTAGTCCCCATCAAAAGCTAACGCCCGGTATTTTAAAGTACGACTACCCTCTACCAAAAAACTAAAACGCTGTGGCTTTATTGTTAGTCCACGCCACTAAAAAGATAAACCTATTCCTAACTCTAACCCCTAACCTATTCTTTTGCCTAAAATATCTTTTTTTGGTTGGGTTCCAGATCACAAGACTGGCCGTTGGGTTCCAGATAAGTCAAGTTGTCAGATTTTTGCAGCATTATCATAAGAAGTGACTAATGCTGCCAAAAGTTTAAAATAAGAAAGAAATTGCCTTTTACCGCAAAGTATATTAGGGCTTTCTCGTTACTCCCCACAAAACCAAAGTGTTACCAATGTGAATGTTAAGTTTGATTTGTTAGTAACCCTCTTTCCGATGGGTTAGGAATTAGAGTTAGGTGTAGGATTTTAGGTTTCGTTTCGGGGATAAACGATAAAGACCCAGCACTTTGAGAGGTTTTCGGCGAGAAAAAATGCAGTTTATTTTGTTTTTGCTTTTTAGGAGTGGGGTCGGACTTAAAAATTATGGGCGTTAGGTTTTGCTGGGGACTAACAAAAAAAAATTATTTTATTAATAGAGAAGTTTCAACTAATTTAACTCAAAAAATGAACATTTGCAGCGATTGAAGCAGAAAATGTAATTATTTGATCATTCATGTTCATCAATTCAGTTTTTTTGCTATTGTTTTTAATTTGCTCGCTTTATTTTTTAGTTTTCACGCTTTATTTTTTAATTTGCTTGCTGTTTTTTTAATTTTCTCGCTGTACTTTTTGAGGTTGCTAGACTTTTTTTTACGCCAACCTTATGATGGCGTCTATCTATATAAGGGGTCCCGAACCCTTTTGTGTCTAAGAGCACTTTCACGGGTACCAGTAGTGCGTAGGGCACCATTTACTTTTCAAGTCATATTTATATTTGGATTTAATAAAAAATATCATACATAATAATATTTAATTCCTATTTAAGATAATGCACAAAACAAATTAATGCGAAACAGCAAGTTTTTAGAAATTGTTTATATTATTAATTATTTATTTATTATGCCTCTTTAGGCATCTCCAATTATATACAATATGTATACATTAACTTCAAAACAAATACAAAATTCATAAAAACATCTACAATTTAACACAATTCACAGATCAGACTTTCTTGAAAATCTCACCTGACAGATCCAAAAATGTCCTTGTAAGCTCATACTCTTTCCATAATTTCTAAACTTATCTAAATTATTTTTAAAACGCTGTACACTAGTGCTATTTTTACCATTAAAACAAATTTAACATTGTTTTAAAAGTTATGGAATAAAACATTATTTTTTTAAAATATAGTTTGACTTGGTAATGAACATAATGCCCAACATAACATGAAGTTCCTACGTCAAATACACAAAAGAAAACTAATTCAAATAAACAAAACAAAACTGATAAACCCGAAACAAAATGAATAAAATTCCCATGTGAAATAATGCATAACAATCTCAAAAGTATAAAGGTCTCCGGCGTTTTGAACATATCTCACATACACACAATTTTAAATTAAAGAAGTTATCCAATTTTAAATGACATATAAAATGTAAAGAAACAATCGGATCGGCCATAACTCACCATTTTTTAATTCCGGGGGTTTCCCCAACAGAATTTCAGCAAAATCGGTGAAGAATAAACATTTTAAACCAATTGGAAACAAACACGTTTTTTTTAACCAAAACATGTTTTTTGTGTAAACAAACAATCGGATCGCACATACCTCACTATACCCAAGTCTTCATACCTACCCCAACCTTCATACAAAATGTAATTGAAATGTCTTTAAAAATAAAGAAGTTATCAAAATCATAGGGGGGCATGTTTTTCGTTTCTTAGGGGTCAAATTCGCGGGGAGGATTAATTTTTACCCTTTTATGGGTCAAAATTCGTGATGAAGATTTTTCCCCATTTAGGAGTCAAAATCGTGGTGGGGTGGGATTTTGTTTCTTCCTTTTATGGAATCTCTATTAAATATCATTTGTTTTCATGTGTTTTTATAGTTGAAGTTATTTTAACCCTGCTAGTATAATATAAAAGAAACATAAAAAAGGGTGAACAGTTCAAAAGATAATAGTGGTGATGGTAATATTGCTAACACAGATAATAATTGGATTTTAGATAATAAACAGGATAATATTCTCAGTATTGCTTGAAGCAAAAGAGAAATGACGAAAAATAGTTTTTTTTAAAGTAACCACTCATCAGATCTAATGAATACAATAGACTTAGGGAATGATTCTACAGGGGGAAAA
>VCCN01004310.1:4755560-4771729 GCA_006491835.1 Architeuthis dux
TTATGTGTGTGATGGTTATGATAGAGTTATTAAAAAAACAGATAAACTCGGCAAGATATGAAAACCAATTGAAGTAAATCAATGCAGTCTTGTGCTTCAGACACCTACTGAGAATTTCAACTCGATGGGCTACAAATAGGACGTACTAGAATTTTATTTCTGCTTTTAATTTTCTCGTCTTTCTTTTTACCTTTTTGGAACTTATTTACCTGTTATATAAAAAAAATCAAATATCAGCAAACAGCCTTTGGAAATAATCGGAGACTTGTAGTATAGCAGCGCCGAAGTATTGATTAATTGCGAATACTATCGTTGAAACTAAACGCACTGAACACAACGCAATGATCTACGGTTTTTTTGTTTTGTTTTGTTCCATGTTCTACTTCAGCCATTCATTCATCGATTATTTGTTTTAGTTCTGTGATTTTTCTTCTTGATTTCTGTTTTCTTGACGTGAAGTGAAGTGAGCGGGTGTCTTGCGTCTCATTATCGTCTGCTTTTTAACACCACACCTTCTTGAAACCGCAGGAATAAATAGAAAGAGAAAAAGCAAGAAAATGAAAACAAAAACGGATATATTTGCGAAGTAAAGCAAACTTCAATTTAAATCAATCATATCTGTGTGTGCTTTTGAAATGATAGTTCCATGCGAAGCTCACAAAAAATCCAACTATATTTACAAACAGAAATAGACAAAAAGAAATGGAGGAAAAGATTAGATAGATGTACGCAAAAGTAGTTATAGAAAGAAACAGGGGGGACAAAGAAGGACATGAAAGGGGCTAAGGAGAGAAAAGGAGTGTTAACAAGAAAATGAGAAATCGAGTAGTTGAGAGTAAAAGAATAAAAAGTATATCTGAAAGAAGGAAATGAATGCATTAGGTTGGTTCACATGAAATGTCGTTTTTTATATCACAGAGTATATTGCTAAAGGTGGAAGATTTACCAATGTAATTATATTTTTTGCAGATTCAACATAAATAGAGATATCAATCTTTTTTATTGGAAGTTTTGAGCACTTAATGGTGTCTATCCAAGAAGTTAAACTAATTTTCAAGTACAATTTCAAATTAGGACACAATGCTGTTCAAGCTACTGAAAGCATTAGGAGTGAACACTACTACAATGAAAACTTTTCAGTGTTGGTTCAATAGGCTTTGTTCTGGAAATATAGATACCAATAACAAACCTATTCTTTATGATGAAGAATTATCAACGGCAGTTGCCAACGACCCACGAACAACGGTTTAAGCACTTTCTGGAGACTTTAGGAATTCAACAACGACCATATTACGTTATCTCAAGACAATAGGAAAAGTTAAACAGATGAAAGAATGGGTCCCACATGAACCGAATGGAATTCTCTATGACAATTCCGCATCCCACACTTCTCAGTTCAGTGTCTAAGCTTAAAGAGATGGGATATGAAGTCTTGTAGTATTCTCCATATTCACCTAACATTTCTACTACATATTATCATCTCTTTCAAGCATTTCGAACATCATATCCTTAATAAAACAGCCATATCTGTGCTTTTACTGAATTTGTGACCTAACGAATTTGATAGAGATGGCATATTATCATTACAGGATCGCTGGAAGGAGATTATTATTCTCATTAAATATTTACTGTTTTTGAAAAAGTGTTTATATCATCCTTCATCTTACAGTTCAAAAAACGACATTCCATATTAAAGGTGTCTGTCGAATTTGTCTACAACAATTAATCTACAACAATTTATCTAAAGATACAATTCATCTACAGTAATTTATCTACAGATACAATTTATCTACAATAATTTATCTACATATATAAAAAGAAATACATATACGTATGCATACACACATGCACATACACACGCATACACATATACACACATAAACATACACACGCATATAGACACATACACACACATACACATAGACGCAGATGCACACACATACATACACATACACACATGCATACACACATACATACATGTGTGTTTGAAATATAGAGAGGTAGTGGCAATTAGTTGTTTATTAAGATACCCGATTGTTTTTTATTCAAACCATAAAATTCTTTAAAACGTTATTTTCAGTAATTATGTGCCCAAGAACCTATATAAAGATTTTCATTCTAATCGGTTCAGCAGTTCCAAAGTTCAATATTGTTTGCATGTTGACATATGGTTATTTGCATATAAAATGTAAACAAAGAATCGGATCAACTGTAACTCACCATTTTTTAATTCCTGGGGTTTTGTGAACATTATAGTCAAATTTCATTAAAATCGGTCAAGATTTGAGAAATTTTCCCAATTGGAAACAAAAACAACGTTTTTGCATATAAAATATAAACAAACAATCCGGCCATAACTCACCATCCGCCAGGTAGAATCTCACCACAAGCCTACATACACAATTTCATTGAAAAATATTAAGGAATAACGAAGTTATCCAATTGAGAAAAAACGACGACGGCAGACACACATAGCGAATGATAGTCCCCGGTGGAAGAGCAATGAATGACGAACATCAATAAGTTATGTGTGATATAGAAGGCTTTAATGATTTGCTAGAAGGCGAAACAATCTATAAGTTTTGAAATCATATCGCCAGCAACCAATGCATTCGAGTGCATTTAATGAGATTTTGTTCAAAACGTAAACACGCAAATACCTTTAAGACATCGTAAAAAGATAATATTGATATTTTTTTAAATGTCAATAAAGTGTTATGGGGTTTCATTGCCTGGTTCAAGTGATCTGATTTGTCTCCTAGCAACCATAATTGAGATTATTTCATGTCTTGTTGATCCTTGTGTAATTTAGAAATGGCGGATCAATCAAAGTTTTGTCAAACTCTAGTCCAAGTCTGGACTTTGTTTTTTTTACCATAACAACAATAATAACAACAACAACAATTATCACCTAATGATGATCCTCGTCACAGGAAAGCAATGTGCACCACATAATACTTTTGCACCCACTGACTACAAATGATTGCTGGTGGTCATCCCTAAAGTCTGAGTGAGAGTACGTCTCCTCAGGTATTCATCCCTCCTCTCAGCGTCCTCACAGATCCAGCAGTTCTGTGGTTTGTACTGTCCCAACCATCCCCCGATGTTTTTAAAACTGTTCAGTCACATTTATTTTAGATGTTTGATCATCGCTGAATACTGGGACACCATTAGTATCAGATCTCCAGTAACCTCCTCAGTATTCTTACAGACCCCAACAATACCGTGGCCGGCACAGTCTCAACCCTTCCGCTTATCTCCAACTTCTCCAATATTGACTTTTGCACGGACCCCAGTGCACCTAATTTTCTCGGCATTACACTAACCTTCGTGTTCCACGCCTTTCTCGGCTCCCGGGCCATGTCCTGGTACTTTTCCAGCTTTTCACTTTCTTTTGCATTGATTATGTGGTCAGCAGGTTCAACCACGTATACTATCTGGCAGGTTCTCGTTTCCTTATCCACATCTACCAGATCCGGTCTTTTTGCTTGGATGGTCTATTTGGATGTCCCAAAGTACTTTATGACTTATATTTTCCAGAACAGTCTCTGGTTTGTGATGGTACCATTTGTCTACATGGCCGAACCCAAGTCGTTTTCACAGTTCCAAGTTTATGGGTGTCGCTACTCCGTCGTGCCTATTTTTGTACTCCTTCTGGCCAGAGACCAAATCTGGCCAGAGACCAAATCTGGCCAGAGACTAAATCTGGCCATTGGAAAGAAAGAATGAAAGAAAGAAACATTTGTCAGATATTGGATGTCATTGTTGAAGCACAGGGTGAAATTGAAAGAAACGAAAAGCTGAAAAAATATCTGGGTAGTATCGCAATTCTGTGGTCCCATTAGTAATGCGGCATCTCAGCCTTTTGGCTAAGAGCAAAGTGCAGTATCTGTTCTTATCAGCTTAATATCTGACATGTCTTCTATGTGGGGACTTTGATATTAAACTGATTGGCACTACTACACTTTGCCCTTAGCCAAAAGACCGAGAATCCTGGACATTGCCTGAGAACTGAAAAGAGGAAGTGGAATATGAGGTGATATTATTATTATCGTTACACTTGGAACAGTTCTGAAGAGCAAAATACAAAAATATTAAAAGATTTAAAACCATCCACACAATAGTTGCAGCTGATTTGTAATCCCGCTCAAATTCTTTTAGTAAAAGGGGGTTATACCCTTTGGAATGCTTAGGGAACAAGGAAACAGAAAAAAATATGTTTACAATTTTTAAAATGATTTTTGTGTATTTTACAGACCAGACCAAAATACCGTCATAAATTCCTCTGCCCGAATATGGTTAAAAACAACCAGCTAAACATTTGTAAGCGAGTCTATTCTTTGCTCCCCGAAACAGTGAAGAAGTCAAAACAAAATATGAAATAGCAACATTTGCTCTAATGTTGGCCCATTACGTATGACGTCATAGATAATATAACCAAATATGGTAAAAACTAAGCGTCAACTGAAAAGGCTGAAAATGTGTAACAGAATGCTTTTATGATTGTACACAACAACTTCATACAAATGGATGTCTTAAATTATTTATGTCATATTGGGCACCTATTTATGATGACATTTCTTCCATTGCCCAAATATAGTCAACAAATGTTTGAACATGCTACTAATTGGAAGATGGGCACAAAAGTAAAGGCACCTGCTAGAAATCTAAAAAGTTGCAATCAAGTATATTTTTGATCTCCAAATCAGTGCATGGCTAAGGAAATGTGCAATACCAATACTTGTCCTAATTCAGGCCAATTAAATATGATATCATATGGGCACAAAAGAGAGCGGAACTGTTGGATGAAGATCCGTTGGGTCCAGGAAAGAAAGAAGACTAATAAGTTGTTTGTAAAAATATGTGACATAATTTTATTTCATTGTCGGCCGGAGAGTGAATAGTGGGAGAGAGATAAGGGTGCCGATAGACCGTTCCCAACATAGGCTTAGGCGGTCTACCTCTGCTTTGGGTCTCTGTTCTGAGTCCTCTGAGCTTCTCAGTTTTTCTGTCTCTTCTGCTTCCTCTTCGGATCTGAGCTTTATAGGTTTTGAGAACGCCCGCGCTTGTGTCATTTCTGGTTTCCACATCCTGTTCTTTTGGACACCCACGCATATACATATTTCCTAAGGTCCCCGGGTCACCTCCACTTCCGCACAGGTGTTTGGCCTGAAAATGACCTTCTCGTGGTAGTATATCATAACAGAACTAGCTAAGCTAAACGTAGTGTAATTAAGAAAAGCTCCATAATAAACATAACATCATGTAGAATTGTCATTATCATTATCCTCATCATGATCATCATTTTTTGCAATTAACCCCGAAACACATGAAGCTCTTTCTTTCTACAATTGCATCGCATAATGCTTTACATGAACACATACTAAGCCCAATGATATATATCAGAGCTGGAAGTTGGTCTGTCATGATCGGTTCATACAGGCCTTTATTCAATTTCCAGCCATGGGTTTCTGGGTGAGGTAAACGAAGATGGCGTGTTGAAGCTGATTGCTAAAGACATGTCATAAAATGGCTTCGATACACTACATAGAAAAGGGATGACTTGGTTGAAGGCAGTTTGTTAGATGCTAGCTGTTTCTTTGAAAACATGTACCATCGTAGTTTACCGAGAGTGTCGACATTTGCGGGACAGAGTTTTTGATAGAGATCAAGAACAAAAAACATCAATCCACGCACGTCTTCGTATTCTGCGAGGCTTTTGGTTTCAGTGGGGTTTTTAAAGGCTGATAAGACTTGTTCTGGTGATGGCATGGATGTCTTCCAATAAGACGCTTTTGAATGTTTATTGAATTTGCCCGTTGTATCACATCCCGTGAAACCCAAGTAAAACTTTTCAAAACCCAACATTTCATATGCCTGCCCAATATCAATGTATCGTTTGTTATCACCACGACCTGTTCTAAATACTGTTCTGGCACATAACAGTGGATAATTATGGAGTAATAGTAGAAAGACCTTGTTGTCTGAACAGACAATGTAAAGTTCATGAAACGGATCTTGTTTAGTTACATCAAGGCTATGCAGAATGATCAATGTATCAACTTCCTTGTGAGAGTGATTGTCGAGAGCTGAATCAAGATTCTCAATATTGCACTAACACATTGTATCACAAACAATTGTATATTTCCTATCGGCTTTTAAGAAAGCGGCTTTCAATGTGCCACTCAAATATAAAGTAAGATCCTGTTTGGCTTTATGTTACAATAGGCGTGCAATACTGGTGTCATCGCTGACTTTATACTGAACGTGTACACCCTTTGTTCGTGAATCTCTTGTGAATGATTTAGGGGAAATATTAATGTATCGATCAAATACGACACGAACTTCATCAAATCCCTCAAATTCACGTAATATTTGTTGAACAAAGGCGTCAGCGAAATCTATGCATTTATTTACTTGTGCTGACTTCTTTATGTCAGTAGAGTTAATGTTAGAATATAGATGAAATGTAAGGCATAGGGCCACGGGATTTGGAGTCCTCATAAAAGTTGCTGGCTTTTTATTTATATAAAATAGTTAAGCGTATATTTACGTTTCCACTATAAGAAATAACTACAGGCGTATGTGTGTGTGTCTGTCCATATATATATGTGTGTGTGTGTGTGTGTGTGTGTGTTTCTTTCCCAGACGATATCTGTCAGCCTGAGGACGAAAGAGGTTAGGGCACTTGACCCCAGTCAACACCCCCGCTGCGAATACCAGCGACTTTTATCTTTGTTAGCTGACAGAGAGCCTGGGACGTGTCTAGAGATAGATATTCTAATTAATACGGGCATTTGCGTTAGTATATATATAAAGTTCGTGGGGGAGGGGGGTACGCACGCGCGTAGTTGCGTATGTATGTAATTATATGTATGTATCAGCAGCAGATGTGTCTATAAGACGCTTAGTTGATTAAGAACTAAATTTCGACCGATGGTTTAATTTCGGATGCACTGCAAAACAAACTCATTGTCTTGTCTCTGGAATTATAGGATCAGCAGTAGATGGAGAGGAGAAGAACAAATAATTATCCAATTATTTTAAATCAGACTTCGTCCTTTTTCCTGTAGAGAATGAACCCAGTTTTCCGTTTCAGAAATTCGCTTCCAGCTGCCGTTCCCAGTTCACGACGATCCATTCGGTACAAAACTCTCGGGATGCACCTTGCCACACACATGCCGGAGGTGCATCTCGCTATATTACAAAATTGCTATTCCATCATAATATAATAAGGCAACTTTCTTGGTGCATGTCAGCATTATCATCTGAAGAAAGTGGTTGTACATTTGCCATCAATAGTTCAATGTTGTGAACTACCGCTGATTTGTCATTAGTAGAATAGAGTTTACCATCTGAAGGACCGTGGGACAACATAAAATTCGTATTCTCCCAGATAATTTGTTAAATCTATGCTGTGGTGAGTCCAGCATGCAACTAAAAACCTGGATATTAACTTGTGTTCTTCTCCAACATTCACAAGTTGGTCCTTAATTCTCACTTTTATGGTCTTGACATTATCTTTGAAAGTTGGAAGATTGATTTTCTTTAATGTACCCCAAATCGGTTTGTCACCATCTAATTGTTCATTTATGTAAGTGTTCTGTAACGTTTCGCCCTCAGTGTCATGAGAAAGAAACTTGTATGCTTGTTTCGGATCTAATACTTTCTTTGTTATGGTGTTGTATAGACATTTGGAATCGTCGAAATGTGTACTTTGAGATTCAAAGACACGGTCAAGTTTCTCGGCATCTTTTGTAATTCTTTCATTTTTGCTGTCAGTCAACTCATGTTACTCATCTCTTTTTGTGTTAATGTCCACTATGTTAAAACATGGACATAAATCTTCAATTATGTTATTCATTACGTGAGCAACTAAAAAGTACTTTTCCAAGACCAATTCATCATTCGCAATTCCATTA
Source organism: Architeuthis dux (assembly GCA_006491835.1). NCBI lineage: Eukaryota > Metazoa > Mollusca > Cephalopoda > Oegopsida > Architeuthidae > Architeuthis > Architeuthis dux. The sequence goes on from VCCN01004310.1 coordinate 4,763,483, forward strand.
ATAGCTCCAAGGACCTTTATGGACCTATTTTCGTGCTCGATGGCGTGGTCAGCACCAATTGGGGAGGATGGAACAATGGTCTTGTTGACAGAGAAGTTACCGTTTTTGAAGAAGTCTCAGATGGCTCTGTCTTTATCTTTCAAACTATATAGTTGGGATAAGTATACTGGTGTTAGCTGAGAATAATTGTGCATGTCGCATGCACAAACGTACTTTGCAAGTTCATGCAGAGTTAAAAGCTGTAATTCCCATAGCTGTTGACGAGTAGCTCTGATAACAGAAACACTAGTTCGAACAATCTCATGTAATTCCGGAGAAACTTACCTTGGTTTTTAAGAGAAGCATCAAATGGTTGCTGAACACTTGAGAAATCTACTGAGTCCACCCAAGAAACTACGTCTTGATGATTGTCCCTTAACGACGCCTTATTTTGTAAAGGATAATCCTCTAATGATACAATTACATGGGTAACACTTTCACGAAGTTCCCTTTCTGCCAAAGTGGTTTTCTCTATAAGTTTCTGTAAGTACAACAATGACCAGTAAAGAGTCAAGAATGCTTCAAAAGAACGATACAGGTTTTTGACATCTTTGACCTGCTCAATTGTGGTAGTATTGTATATACCTGCTTGGACGAAGCTAAGATATTGTCCACTTCCGTCAATTATTTTACTTATTGTTTTAATGCACAGAAAACGACATGCAGTTTACCCATTCTAAAGACGAGCGCGTTCAACACATCATCTCTCACTTGCAATCGTATGCATTTACAATAAAGCTGTAAGTCTAAAGAAACTATTGTCTTTCCACTGTGTGAGATTTTTGCATTCAATTTACGGCCGGTTTCAATAGCTGTGTAGAGATCCATCATTCAAACTGAAAGGAATAATGATTATTTATAAAGATGAGAAGCAATGGACAGTTATTACACTTTAACATACAAATAGTTTCTGTCGCGGTCTAAGAACACAATCTCATGGCATGGTAGCGGTCATGAAAACAAGGCTACATGCACACAAAACATTTCTCACATATATAAGATATACAAAAATAGTTTCTCAGATACACAACATCGCTGATTAGGGAATGTTCCTCTTCAAGTTTTAACTTATACTTGGTTTATAATGAATCGCTTTTATTTGGACAAATTCACACAAATTACCCCCTCCCCAAACTATTTGTCAGCTTAATATTTTCTTAGAAACAACCAACACTTTAACACTTACATGCCCAATTCCGACTTCATGGGGAATTTATTTTGACCATGTACGGGTATTGAAAATGATGTAAAAATTGCCCAAGTCAGGTTAATTATCATTCAAAACATTTTGTTAGGATTATATTTGTGATTGTGGCCAGCATTAGCATAGGATACCAATTTGAAGCGTTTAAACTTGAAGCGTTACATTTTACATGGACATATGAATTCATGACGCCATTATTATTGTCTCCATAAAATACACAGAATGGCGAAAGACAATTGTAAACATATCTTTTCTTTATGGTCTAAGCTTTACATAAAGCTATAGCACGCCCTTCTACTATAAGATGTGAGCGGTAACCCTATTGTGTTACAATTCAGCATAATTTAGGATAGTTTCTGTCACTTGGTCTCCAGCAATATTTTTAAGATACCCATGGTATACAAGTTGAAACAATAAAGCGGCAACAGAAACAAATGAAGTGGAAAAGGGAATTGGGGAAACAGGCATGACAGTAAGGACGGTTCCAACGTTTTTTTTTAAATAGAAAATACCAGAACCGCACTTTGTACCGTGCTGCGTGTATCTGCAATGTTTTCTGATGAAAAAATGAACCAGACTGTATTTCATTTGAACAGATTTATTTACCACCGATTTGAAATAGGGCACGGTTTCATTCGTTTACGTCGGGTCTGCAACAATGTAGTCGTCGCCTGAGAGGTACCTAGCAGTTATTAACTTGCTAATGATTGTAGGGGCGCGTGGGTTACTGCCTTCGAATATCTGTTTTTATTTTTAATCTAACTCTAAGATAATGTCCTTATCTTCATTATCATTTGTAACTATCATGTCACCACCCTGGCTTATCCCGCATGCCTATTGTGTCTTGCGCTAATCTAGTTAATTTCTAACTTGAAGTGGTCAACTTCGAAAATTGTTAACGTATTTTTAAATTCCTTTATGGCCAATATCGGCGCACGTGCCTTCACCACCAACCTCCTGCTGTCTGGGAAAGAAATTCTTCTCCCTCGACCGTGAGAATATCTCCAAAGCGTTGGACTTCTATTTTTGGCCTTAAATTACAGACGCCCCTCACTGACCATTACGTAACAACTTGATAGAGGATGAAAATGAAATGTTATATCAATAGGTTTACCACTAATTGCTGAAGCACTCGGAGCTGTCTTGAGATTCTCTTCTGGAAAACAGAAATAAAATTAAAACTGAACAAGACTGGCTGTTGCTGGGTCAAACTCTACTCCTACTTCTATTTCCACTGAAGATAAGTATTGCAACTTTTGTATTGTATATATAACAAATAACAAAGATTATAAAAGTATATATTTTTTCGTAATAATGTATTTATTTATTAGAATGAAATAAACCCATGCGTATCTGCATAATTTTACGTTAATATCTACGAGTTGTCAATTTATATCAGTCAGGAAGACAGCCTGCTGGCAAACAGTTGGTCGTGAGTACAAATCACTGTAGGGGAATGTGGGTCTTACATATAGGTTTACACCCCACATTTTGGTGAGGATTGTTCTTGTTTTTGTTACGGTAGTAAAAGTCAACTCCAGTCTTTGTACTGGAGTTCGACAATATGTGCTGGAAAAATGAAAGGACTTAATATCACTTGGCCTCCCATGAGACCAGTCAGCTGATACTCAGTCAGCGTGTAAAAGATGAAAGCAATACACAAATTACTATTATCGATGACTTTTCACACAGAAGTGTTCTGGTGTTTTTACCCTGGGGATCAAACAAGTCTCCTTAAATCTCAAACACTCTGGTCGGTATTCTTAGTCCAGTAGAAATATAATACTTTCGGACTGAACACGGAAAAGATTAAGGCCAAGCTGAATTTTGTACTATACAGGGTTGGTAATATATCCCAAATCCTCTCAAATCCGATTTTGTGCATACGAAAAATAGCTAGATTTATCAAATATATAACTCAGATTCTGAATTGTTTTTGCACAGTTACAAGAGAACTGCTTTGATAATGTGATGTTAAGCACTTTTTCAGATTGTTTCTCTTGAACTGTGGTTTATTTCTCATTAATATGATATATACATATTTATTAAAGAAAAAAACATCTTTATAATAGAATGAGCCTCAAGAACGTCAGATATCTAAGAAAATTCTAAAAGAATCTCCAGCTTCAAATTATTAATTATTGTAAGTTTCAAAATTGGAGACACGTCAAATTACCTGGAAATTATTTTGAATACTTAAATACAGGCATTACTCTTTTTTACTTTGAATATGATGATTGTCGTTGCCTGTAATTCTTACCAACGGAGGATGCTGTGAATTAAATCAAATAATATTGGTTGGAAAAATCTAAGAAAATCTTAAGAAAATTAGAAGCTGAACACAGGTAAAAAAAAAACAATGTTTTCTGCAACAAAGTGTTCACGAATTAATCTCCTGCAGTTAACTCTCATTTAATCACGGAAACTATTTATCCGATCAGAGTGGACAGGAAACTGGAAATCTCATTTAATAGCTGCTGCACAAATGCTGAATCTACTTTCTGCAACGAGTCATCTCAATTATGCCAATTCAACCCGTCTTTACTTGCAAATGATGGGTGATTTGCCTCAAAGCCATCCTTACTTACATGATCAGTTTATATCAAACGGTTATCGTACGGTGCGCCGCTCATATTATTGGGCAGGTATTTGGACAGATTTGGCTATAGGGCAAATAATGATGCGGGCTATCAAGTCTAGGGCTGGATTTACCCGTGGCCGTGGTTCTACTGATTGTATTCGTATACTATGGGTATATTGTATGCATACTATGTTCAAGCATCCTCCAGGCTATGAGTGAATTGACAGGGCTGAAGTAAACAATGTGCGAGCAACATGTAAACATGAGAAAAAGCAGAATATAACGAGATTCCAAGGACTTGTGTACTATGGTGTCCTGGCTTAAACCACACGATTCAGGATCGTAGGATTAGCAATTCAAATGTGTATGGACAACCCAATGTTTGCGGACATTTCCATTATTGAGAGAAAGGGCCAGTTGAAAAGCCTTGCAACATTGCAAAATGGAATCAGCGTTGGTTATGAAACTATTCACATCGATCCAAGTGTTTTATTTCCAAGATTAATATTCCAAGTTGAGAGATCAGAGAATAAGCATTACTTTGAGTATGAACTAACACAAATACTAACAGCTTTGTTTAAGCACTCAAAAATGAGGACATCCAACAAATCTTCCCTGGCTCCTATTCTGAGAAAAGAGGGCTCTTTTGTACCTGAAGAGTCAGGAGCAAAAATGGTTCTTGATGGAGGTTCCATCTTATATTCTGTTCGATGGCTATACCCTTCCACTTACAATGACATCGTGGAGCAATACGTATCGTATGCTAGAGATAAATATGGAAACTCTACCATAGTATTTGATGGCTACTTAGAAGTTCCATCTACGAATGACAATGAACATGTTCGTCGGAGTAAAAACATGTCTGGTAATGTACAGCTTCGAGGTTCTATGGTAGCACATGGAATGCAGCAGTCATTATGAAAGAAACAAAAGTCATCTCTTTACTGAAAAATGCACCGCAGGCTGACTGTCACAATGTTCATGAAGCTAAAAATGATGCAGACACAATGATTGTTGCTTGTGCCTAAGAGTTGTGCCGATCGTATTACAATCGTAATATCCGATGATACCGATGTGTTAGTGCTAATGGTCCACGATTTCTGTGAAGATATTAACGATTTTAATTTCTTTTCGGCCCCCGTTAATATCTTCACAATCGTTAATATCTTCCGCAAGATATAACAAAATGTATATCACACAACTATGCCTACAGTAAGGGACAAACTGGATCCTCATGTGTCAAAACACTTACTTTTTGTAAAGTTTTGTGAAATTGCTGATGTCTTTCTTCGAGATGGAACCTCGCAAGCTGATGTGGAATTTACAGAACTCAAACTAAAGATGTACCGATAACGAGATGGTGATACTACGCTAGAAACATGAATGCTCTGGCCACTTCACAACAATATATTGGCCATAAACTTTACCTCCTACCGAGAATGCAGCACGGTTCCTTTGCCTGCGTGTGTACCTACACGTACAAATATGGAAATACATGGTGTGAAGTATACCTTTAAAAGCAGAGCAATGGGGGTGGAAGCTAGAGAAGACACATCTAGATCTTGTTATGACTGATTGAGAACCAGCACCTTCTGAATGTGATTCGTTGTAAGTGAATGTCGTCTCTCTGTAGCTCCAGTACCTGTTTGTGTTGAAATTATGGACTGCGTTATGCGTCGACTTGCCTTCATTGACGTGGAGAGAATGGCGAAAATGTCGAAGAAGTATTCCGTGTTGAGGCTGAAGAAATTTAGAAATTGTTGACGTGGAAATTCTATTATGTGATTGAATTTCCAGCAAATGCTACGGGGCTTTTTGGCGTTAATGTTAGTGCACTGACAGTGCTGTGGGGCTTTTTGGCGTTAATGTTAGTGCACCGACAGTGCTATGGGGCTTTTTGGCAACCCGACCGTTTCTAGTTCTATGATAAACGTGCCTAAATATTTACCCTATGGCAATTTACACCCTCCTCTTACCCATTTTCAAAAAAGTAAAGGTGTCTGAGACTAGCATAGTGTTGTATATTTTCTATTTAAAAAAGCCAGTATATCACTAGAAAACATTTGAGAAAGTCTCCTGGAGGTCAATCAAGTAAAGATTTCATGAATTGCCCCATTTTCAGCTTTTGCCCGAATTGCCCGAATTGCCCAGTGTTGGCCAGACTACAAATAAGAGCTCATTTGAGCATTTGGAGTTCACTTCGATTTTGTTAACTGAAAAGGTGTTTAACATTACAATTATCAAAGTAGTTCTCTCGTAACTGTGCAAAAACAGCTCCAAATCTGAGTTATATATTTGGTAAATATAGCCATTTTTCACATGCTCATAACCTTTTTTACCAAGATCGAAATTGAGAGGATTTTGAATATGTTACTGTAGGCTACCAACCCTGTCAATAGTGCAACATTCAGCTTGGCCTTTTTTTCCAGGTCAAAACCTATTTCTACTGGACTATCTCACCGATTTAAACATTTCGAGATTCCTAATACATATATATCCCGAGGTTTCTATGACTACTGGGATATATATATGTCCCGTAGATCTGGGACGTATCTGTCACGAAAATAAAAGTAAATGAGATTATCCCGGTGCTATTGTAGTATGAAACCCTCCCAAAAATTAGTTTGCATTACATGACTGAATAGGAAAGATGTATAGGCAAAGTGATCTGCTAATTCTGTGTTTTTCCAATGTACCGAGATAAATGCCTAATGGGATAAACGTAACCGTTCATGGTTTTGTTTCTTCAAAATACGGAAGATTTAATAAAAGAATAGTTTTCTTCAACCATCAAAAAATACTTTTTACCTTTTTTAAACACCTTAACAGTCTTTAAATGGTTAAGATTAAAACTGTTATTTGCAATTCATCTCCCGGCTTCATTTCTCCCAGCCTTTTTCTAAGGGACTTCGGGACTTTTTCTAAGCGTTCCAATGATCATTAGTGCCGGCCTATTTCCCAATTCTATTACTTACTTTGGAAAGATTCCTATATTTATTCAGTTTTTTTACTCTCGCTTTATTTTACTCTGTGGCCTGCTGGAACGATGCCATCCACTATTTGACAGGATGCCATGTCTTTACTTACTATAATTAGTCATGGTTTCCTGACCGGGATGTGACGACAAGTCTGAATTCGAAAGTCCCCATGTAATCCCACTTCTATTCTGCAAAACAACTGTATTTGCACAATTCCACTGAATTACTATTCCTACTCAGTTGTTTGTTTTTAGTGGGGAGACTAAAAGGTTCGTTCATTTTTTTGTCTTTAGATAACAGTAGAAGCTTTTAGTTTCAACTAACTTCATTTTTTTTAAAAGATTGTTTTTGATTATATTGTGACCGCTGTCATATCTGTGTGCATTTTTTTAAATTGTCAAAGTTGGCCTATTTTTGTTCATTGATTATAACGTTGAAGATGGTAGAAAATAAGCAACATATTCGGCATATTACGCTTTTTATTCTAAGAACGTTAAAAATGCTACTCAAAGGCAAATATAAGATTTGTGCAGCTTATGGAGAAGCTACTGCGAATGATCGAATATGACAAAAGCGGTTTGCGAAGTTTCGTGATGGGGATTTTTTTCGCTGAACGATGTTCCACGGTCGAGTGGACCAGTTGAGGTTGATATTGATTAAATCAAGACAATACTTGAGAATAATCAACATTATACAATGCTGAAAATAGCCAGCATCCTCAAAATATCCAAATGATGCTTTGAAAATCATCTATACTAACTTGGCCATCCACATAAGCGGGAAAAAAAACTTACTGGACCGCATTTCCATGTGCAATCTACTACTTAACATAACGAAGATATTCCATTTTGGAAAGAAACTTAAGACTGGCAATGGAAAGTGGTTACTTTACAACGTGATATTCAAGAGATCGTGGGGCAAGAGAAATGAACCACCACTAAGCATACCAAAGACCGGTTTTCATCCAAAGAATGTGATGCTACGTATATAGTGGAATCGGAAGGGTGTCCCTCTCCTATGATCTCTGTCCGGAGAAACAACATTGGTTTGAACAAGTATTGCTTCCAATTAGACCAATTGAAGTCAGCAATCGAGGAAAAGCGTACGGAATTAGTTAAGAGAAAGGGAATAAGATTCGATCAGGATAACACTGGACCGCATGTTTCTTCGGTGACTAGGCACAACGTGATACAGTATTACTGGGAAGTTTTTACGTATCTGCCTTATCCATCAGGCTTTGGATTACCATTTATTCCGGTCTTTACAGAATTCCCGCTGGAAGAGTGCAAAAGGCACATAGAGCTGTTCTTTGCTGAGTAATAAATGGGAGAACAGATTTATGAAGTTGCCTGAAAGAAAGCAAAGGATAGTGGAACAAAAACTTAAATATTCTACTATTTTTTAATTATTAAATTTGACTAGTTTTTACCTTCACCTTAATTTTT
>VCCN01004310.1:4779026-4790676 GCA_006491835.1 Architeuthis dux
AAACATTCAAATTTTATTGGACTAGATAATTTTAGAAATTGATTTTTTAAAATTTCTCTCAAGGTTATATTAGCGTCTTAGAGATTATTCCAGGTACCAGTCTGAAGAATGCATTGCATCATGAAACATTAGTGTTACTGATCATCTTAATTTCTTTCTCAATATAAATTTAGCTCTACTTGTAATTATGAAGTATTGAGCACTCTTATTAATTAAATATGTTCAACAACATATATTTGCTTCCTTATATGTGTTTTATGTACTTTTTCAAAAATCATATATATATATGTCTAGAAAGCTGTATAGCTTCAAACCCTAGCGGTGTTACAGGGGGGGGAGAAAAAATGGAAAAAAGAATATAAATATAACTATGTATATATAGGGGGGGCATTTTTAAAAAAGATAGTTTTTTTTTTCTTTTAATATAGCAGTCTCATACCCATACAAGTTCCCATTTACACAAGTCTTCCAGTCTCAAAACTTCAGGTTGTTATTCCAATAAATGATTTTTTTTTAAACTAAATATCTTTCCTACAGAAATGTGTTAATGTTCTGTTTTGGTTTATTCCATTGTCATGTATGTCAAATTTGGTATTTGGTATGAATAGAGACATATTGAACAGCCCCTTGCCAATGTGCTTAAAGCGTAAAGTATACAATGAATACATAATACCAGCTATGACTTAGCAATGTGTTTTTGTATTCTGTCACGCTATGGGACGCAACTCATCTATGATGACGTAAAGGTAGAACTTTATGTTTTGATGACGTAGTAAACATGCTGAATTTAAAGAATAATACAAATATTAACAAAATATTTAAAAAAAAAAAAAAATGATAGAAATCCGTGTGTGGCCAGCAGAATGATATTCTTCAATCTCACTTCAATGCAAATCTATATTATCCACGTATATACAATGCAATGTGTATCCATATATTTCACATATGCCGTCATTTCTTACGACGCGGGTAAATTAATGATTAATATTTAATAATTGTGTAACGTTGGTATAATGTAACCGCGTCTATTGTCTACCTTGGAAATCATAATTCAAAATCTGGTCTTTATCACTGGCTTAAGTGCTGAACACCTTTAATCACCAGAAAGATAAGCACGAATAGATAGATAGATAGATAGATAGATAGATAGATAGATAGATAGATAGATAGATAGATAGATAGATAGATAGATAAATAGATATGAACAGAGATAGAGAGAGAGAGATATGAACGGAGATAGATAGATAGATAGATAGATAGATAGATCGATAGATAGATAGATAGATAGATAGATAGATAGATAGATAGATAGATAGATAGATAGATAGAACAGACTGAGATAGATAGATAGATAGATAGATAGATAGATAGATAGATAGATAGATAGATAGATAGATAGATAGATAGGAACATACTGAGATAGATATATAGAAAGGAAGGAAGGAAGGAGGGAGGAAGGGAAGGAATGTTGTTATATTTTACATACAAAGAAAATCTTTAAGCGTGTTTTTGCAACATTTGTAAAAAAAAAGAATAATCGAGCAAGTGATGGAAGGACCATACTTTCATTTTTATTTATTTATTTTTCAATCTCTGATAATGTGTCCAATGCAATTCATTTTGCGTACATCTTTGGATAACAAATGTATTTTCGTGGACGGACACTGTGCCAGAAGATAGGGAAAATACGACAAAATGTGTTAGATGTATTTTGTTATCAATACCGGTAAAATGAAAACGGCATGTGCACAGAGGCTGAGACAAGACAACAAAAAAACGTGATTGAATGACAGACGAAGAAACAAGCCAGAAACGTCCAACAATATATTTATAAAAAGTAATATTGACATTATCGTAATAAGAGTAGTAATTCTTTCAAATTAAGTCTTCTTACAAATTCTATTAAAATTTCTTCGAAAGAGAATTATTCCTTATAAGCTTGATTGTTATAGTATATTCTTGTCTGTGTGTTTTAATATGCTAGCAGACATTAACCAAATAACCATTGCTAGGATTCGAATACTCAGAGAAAGTGATGACGAGTAGTCATTCCTGCTTGAATTCTGGAAGGATTATCTTTCTAAAATAACAACAACGTTTAGGGTTTTAAGAGCATGAAATGTTTCGATCATTCATTTAGTACTTTCCCCGGGATTTTCACACACTTGCACTCGATGTTCCCCATTTCGTCGCCGGCAGTTTAGACATCATTAGGAAGCTGGAGCCATTAGGCTAGGTCAGTAAACCACGACCTTTGATCCCCCTTGTTGCAAATGGACATTCCCAACGCCAAACGTGTTTCCCGTACTAGCTTTTAATCACCCAATTATATTCCCCTCATTTCTAACACCTGTCAAATATCATACCCGGTCGGGGAATCCAAGTACGCAATGACCAGGAAAGTCATAGACACAGCATAAATTAGAGGTATTTACTAAGCTTAGTTTAGTATGAAGAAAGGCAGATGTGGGGAAGGGGGGGCAGTAAGAATCGAAATCACTACAGTAGTAATTCTTTGATACTCACTGGGTGCTCCAACGCATAAATTATAGAATTAATTGGGGTTTTCTGCAAATTAATAGTGAGTCTGCTTGCGGTACTTGCAGTTGTAGTTCGAATCTTGAGAACGGTTAGATTTTCAATAGTATATGTAGTGTCAGAAACAGTTCTTTTAGTATGCATAATTTCTTCTTTTTTTGAAATCTGAAGGTGTTTTCTTTCCAGTCTCATCTAATAGTCCGGCGGCCAAATCTGTAAATTGGCTCAGTAAAAGTCCCTGCAGTACATTTTGTGTAGATTTAGTTTGTCACTTTGTGGTAGTAGGGTTTCATGCCCTGGTCCTATCCAGCCTGGGTGTGCTAATCTACTGTGGGCATAACCCGTAATGCGACCATATTTGTTGTAGCGGGCTGTTTTTGTATGTGAGATCACAATATGTTATCTAGGAGACTAAATATCATCAGAATAGCCCTAAAAATGTTTCATTTGCATGGCTAATAAATCAGTGTAATGTTTTCAACAAATATTTGTTACATAGTTTGAATAACATGCAACAAGCTAAAGAAAAGAACTAATACTAATAATATGAACTAGTTGAATTCACTGAGGAATAATTGAAAGCAGGAAAGGTAAGCGTAACTGAAAACAAATTAAACATAAGTCAAAATAACAATAAGGCAAACGAAATAGTTAACATAGTTCTCTCTAAGCTGTGCGCGTGTGCGCGCGCACACATATTTTGCAACCAGCGCACAAAAGGAATTAATGTGCGCACAAAGGACTTCAAATTCATAGAATGCATATTGATCCCCTACGTCGAATTCAAAAGTGCGCACATACTTTTGTCACAGGAAAATAATTTGCACGACATAAGATGTTTGCACCTACTAACTACAAAAATTAGAGGGAACATTTCTTAACAGGTGTGGTTACTCACTCAATAGAAACCGTCACGTGATCAACATCTTTTGGCAGCATGCCGTGTTGGGGGTGAGAAATCTTTTAAAATGGGAAAAGGGGTGATTTGTGAATAAGTTACTTCCCTCGCCTTTGGTTGGATCACTAAGAAGTACGAATTTAAAAAAGAAAAGGCCTGGGCGCAACTAGGCACACACTAGGGACCAATTTAGCATAAACTTACATCGTAAATTGAACCCACCCCCTAGAAACCAATTTTAAGATAATAAAGAGTAAACGTTAACATATTCAGCCCTCTAGCTCCATTGGGGCGGCCTGTACACGTGATACATGATAGCCAGCTATCCAGCCAGGCCAACTTAAAAACTAAAGAAACCTATGTTGGCAGTTTTGGAGACAGATTTGGTTGTAGGTTTCTAATAACAATAAAGCAAACAAAATACTTAATACATAAGGAAAGAACAGCCAAAATGATAGTCTTGTGCCAGTTACTTTGTGGTGGTACAAGCTCCATAATGATGTCCAGATGACAGGGTTTGGGACAGAAGATCATTATTCTCGAGGCTCAAATCCTCAATACATGTACACCACCGATTTTCCCGAAACTAATGGTGTGATAATTTCTCATGACTCTCACACTAGTTCACTGAGTGGCCACAGATGGCGTTGTGTGGATCCATCTCCTAATTGTTTATACTGCGGTGTTTGTTACTGCTCCATCAATTTTGAGAAATCCCTAGCCTAATCCGCATACATTTACCTCTAGTAATGGTATCCAAGCAAAGTGTAGATGTCAGTGGTGATGTAAAGCGTAAATACAAGTAAAGGTATAAGAATTGAGAACACTAGACCGTGATAATTTTCTTGAAAAATATAATGTTTTTGATTAGTGGGGCAGAGGTGTATTATTGAATTATTATTTCATCACCTATGTTGGTTCGGCGAATGGATGATCCGTCATGGTTCTTGAACGAATACATGCCGGGTGGTGTAATCGGTGGTGTAATATTATAAACGAGTGTCATATTTACGGTTCTTGGCTCGTGCATCTTCTGACATGCGAGGTAAAATATTGAACTGGAAACAAGCTAGTGATTCAAAATCTAAAACCCAAATATACAGGGTGGGCGAAAAGAAACTCCCTATTGGAAATTGGTAATAACTTTATTATTTATTAATCGATTGTAATAAAATTAGCTTTACTTTGGACCATACAATGGTAGAATTTGCCTGGTGTGTTAAAATTTAACGTAGGCATCAATTTCTATAAGCGTTTTAGTATGGCCTCGATAGACATTTGCAGGAAGTCCGGCGGTATATTAGCCATAACATGTTGAATGCGCTCCTCCGGCGGATCACTCCTGCGCCCACCCTCACAGGAAGAGGTCACAGGGCATAAGCACAGGGCTTCGTGCAGGCCATTCATAGCCTAATGAAGAAAAAGGGCATTTAATTTACACAACAAGTGGTGATTTTTCAACATAATCTCACTCCCTATCAATGTACTTTTTTCAGTGGTGAATATTAATAACATAGATCGAACATTATACGGTGAAAATTTCAGATAAGAATTCAGCTAATACCTACGTGTCAGGCTCGAGGGAGGAAGGAACATTTAAACAAAGGAGTTACTAATACAAACAATCATTTACGAACACAATACAACACTATCAAAATGCATATGGGAACTGAAAAGATAAAAAAAGCACCAGATTATAACAATATTTCAAAAAGGTGTATTCTTTGTCTAGAAGAAGAATTGGTAATCATAACTTTCCAACGCAAAATTACTCCTAAACAAGAGATCAGAACTAATATCAAAATGTCGGCACAAATATACAAGTACGTTATATACCACAAGATTACAACTCTAATGACTAAAACAAACTACCAATAACAAGCCAAAAACTTGAATTTAAAACTTTTATATTACAACACACAACAGTCTATACAAAACAAACATACAACAACTATACACTCACCATTCTTAAAATCCCAAATAAAACCACTCACACCGCCTACCCCAAAATAACATAACAAAACATGACACCGGAAAGCAAATTTAACAAAGACATCAACCCATCATACACCCACACCCACCAAAACACAAGTTAAGCACTGACCAGGCACGGCGCCCACAGTACCGACCCCAACACAGATACAGAAAAAACAGAGATAATGGATAATTTTATATCCGACAGAATATGATAATTATAAAGACATTTATTAGTTGGGAACCTATATTTGCTCGGCATCGGTGTGAGCGACTGCGACTGCTAAACGAACGGATTTCATACTGTCGGCATAGGGAACCACATTATATTTGCACCATTATGATATTGATTTGATTTGAAACACATAAACACTTATAGGTTTTTCCATTTTTTTTTTTGGTGACTTTATTTTATCGACTATGGGAAACAGACTAATCCTCAGTTCCAACTCACAATGCTGAATACCGATTCATGACAGCTTCTCCTTCAAATGTTGTCTACTCAGCTGCTTTTTTCATGAAATTCTCTTATGTTCTCTATTGAAATAATTCTCTCTTCAGTATCGTGTTTTGGCCACATTATATATCTATACATAACACTTGGCTGTATTATGGCATACATTTGGTCAGTATTTTATCAAAATAACCAACAAACATTGTCTCCTGTTTATATTCAACACTACCCCACTGTTTAGTACAAGAACTTAAATGTTTCTTTTGATCGCTGTGGAAAGTTACATTTTTTTCATTACATTAGTACCCTAAGGCTACAGACATGTCCCTGGTTGGCTTACATGCGCCTCAGATGCAAATAAAAATCAAATAAAGAGCATCAATAAATCAGTCAGACAATGAAATAGGTTTCTTCTGGGGCCGTTACCAAAAATAACTGAGCTTCGCCGAATGTGGACGCACACAACCAGAGGAAACAATTTACATCTAATCAATGGAGTAAGACAAAAACTAGAAGAACAGGCCAGCCAAGAGTTTCTTTGGTTGGCAAGGAAACCAACAAATTGGCAAGAGGCTGTACGAAAGAAAGCTACTCTTCTGGCAAACAAGATAGTAGAGCCATTAAATAAAATAAGGATTAACCCTCGTTGCTCACGTGTCTTCTTTCGTACATTTCAATCGATCGTTTGTTTGCAAGAGTGAAAAAGCGATACATTTGGAGTGTGTTGAAATATCAAAGCCGCACAGGGGATTTAAGCTTAGATTATTTTGATGATCGATTGAACCTGGGTCGATCTTATAATCGATATCGGTACTGATCACTAATCAGAACAGTACAGCAGTTTTAATCAAGTAGAGATTATCGACTAAAAAGGAAGCCGAAAAGATGGAAAGGAAAGAAGAGAAAGAACGGCATATTGACAATCAAAACTTATATTCGATCGATGCAAAAGTATTCTGCATATTTGACAAAACCTTTTATTCATATGAATTCATAGCTTCCTTATTCAGCAATCAAAGTATTTTCCCTGGCTTTCTGTGGAATTATGCCACCTTTCAGCAGAATTGTAGAGTTCATTCTAAAACAACGATTCTAGATTCAATACGTTTTGAACATATGTTGCATGTGGAAATACATCCTATTTCAACTCCAAGAGCGTTTGCTACGCCACATTTGCAACACAAGGGCGGGTGTTGTCAAGCGGAAATATCACTGGTAAATTTCTGTCCAGTTAAAGATCTTTACTGTTTCAATACGTCATTCAGACGACCCAATTGCTTACTGTAGCGTTGCACATTAAAAGTTTTAGGTCCCACAATTCATAATAAATAATTCCTTTTTTCGATTCCACCAAACACAAACCAGTGGATAACATTTAGGTTGAGATGTTGAACACAGCACTGGATCTAGCCACGATTTTCTTTGTTTAAGACTTTCGTTATAAATCCTATGGCTTTTATTCCTAAAGTTCGTAAACGAAAGCAATATAGAGATGTGTAGAATCCAAAGACTTTTCTAAGATTTCCTTAACATTGCAAAAAATAGCTCTTGCAACCTTTGCATTAACATAACCTAACACGGTGTCCCAAGAGTCGTGAGAAGAACTTTACTGTTTTTTGAATGAATAATCTTTTTCTTTTCGGATTTTGATACATAATTATAATGTATTTCCATTTTCTAAATCTTGTGGTAGATTTTAAAACCCTTTCATGACTTTTGGGGCGCACTGTATACAGATGGATTACAGACTAAATAATTTGGTTTGTAGATGGAATGAGACTCATACTCAGTTGCTCATGTGTCACACGACACATGAGGCAATGGTTTTGTCTCCATTTCTCGGATGATCCATGGAGAGAGACCCAATCATTGTTTGTAGCAATCGTGGATTTTTACGGGGCTGGGGATGTTGCAACTGCCCTGCCCTACTATTTACCCATAGCTTGTTGATTCATGCCTTTCCAAAGAACATTAATGCGAACTATCCCAGCCGGAGTTTGAACTCGATCTGCTGAATCCATTCACCGTACTGTTAACTATTGGGTCACCTGCACTTCTTTGTAAATGGAATACTTCGTTCAGATTTTATTGCATCGAGTTTCAACTAGCTAATTGCAATTTGACGTTAAGTTTGTTTTGGGTTTCTTTTGCTTCCATCCCAAAGCAATGTGTAAAATCGTTTACTTGTAGCTGATATTTTCACAAATGGATCCACTTGACAATATTCTGAAAACCTTAGGGAAAAACAGATGCGACTATAAGAGAGAAAAAAGACAAAAATCCGGAACTTTTTACGTGGACACTTCGATTGCAAATTTGTTTTCCAGTTTATTAGAAACCTTCAACCAAAACTGTCAACATATGTTTCTTCAGTTTTTAAGCTGGTCAGTCCGTCTGGCTGTCTGGCTGTCTGGCTGTCTGGCTGGATATGTATTTATGTATGTATCGCGCGTATAGGCCGCACCAATGGAGCCAGAGCACTAAAGATTTAAACATTTACTCATTGTCTAGAAAATACTTTTTTTTTGTTTTTGAAAATTCCAACCCTACATTTGATTTGCAATGTAATCTAAATTAGTTCCTTAGTTTGTATCCGGCAGTATTCACGCTTGATTTTTGAAAATTCGGACTTTTAGTGATCACTGCCCAACAAAAGGCGATGGAAGTAACTTATTCATTGATCAACCCCTTTTTCAAATTGTTTAATTGATCACCCGGCATGCTGCCAAAAGACGTTGGTCACGTGACGGTTTCTATTCAGTGACTAACCAGACCTGTCATTTCATTTTCTGATTGATTCACGTTCGAAGCAAACGAATGCATTCAATAATTCTTGTGTTTTTTTTCTGATATCGCACCAAACAAAACAGAATTTCATATCTCGTCTCCCAGTTGACATATCTGAGTACTTTAATGGGCTAAATCATGGTTATGGTAAAATAACGTGCATTTCTTTTAATTCCTCGTGTCTGAAAACCATGATTTAGCTCTTTAAAATACTCAGATATGTCAACTGGGAGACGGGATATGAAATTTTGTTTTGTTTGGTGAGTACTGGCGGCCATCTTGTTTTATGCAAATGAGGTAGTTCTTCCCAACTCTTTTTCTTGGGAACATCTTTTTTTCTGAAAGAGGACATCCTAAGGAGCCCGGCCTGTTACATATAATTCGCATTTTCCTCCGAAATCTTTGAGATAAAAAAATCCAGGTGCGTATTATCTACAGAAACATAATTGTTATACATGTTTGTATACATAATTGTGATAATTATAATGACACTTATTAGTGAGAACCTATATTTGCCCGGAGTCGGTGTGAGCGACTACTAAACGAGCGTCCCAAATCGTAAATGTGAATAAAGAAACGAACTTCGTGCGGGGATCGAACCCGCGTCCACCTTGGAAGCCACCTATACGCGGTGCTGTTCTACCACTGAACTAACGAAGATCACATGATAGACAGGAGTCTTTTATCCTACACTTGGTTGGCCTCTCCATTCAAGGTGGACGCGGGTTCGATCCCCGCACGAAGTTCGTTTCTTTATTCACATTTACGATTTGGGACGCTCGTTTAGTAGTCGCTCACACCGACTCCGGGCAAATATAGGCTCTCACTAATAAGTGTCATTATAATTATCATATTCTGTCGATTGGATATACAATTATCCATAATTTGATTTCATACATAATTGTATACACGGGATAATGCATTTTTTATTCGAAATTGTAGCTCAATCGAGCGGTGCGGATTATGGTAGCAGTGAAATACGGTAATTATCAAACAGGAAGAGGCTGATTTAATTTCAGATGAGGAAAAAGAAGAAGAATTATTGATATCATTGATAATGGAAAGGCAGGCAGGAAGATAGAGAGCAAATGAAAAGAAAGGCAGAAAGGAAGGAAGTAAAAAAGAACATTAATATAAAGGATATTAAATTCAAGAAAAAACGGGTTTGGTTTGTCACTCAATAAAAACCGTCACGTGACCAACGTCTTTTGGCAGCAGGCCGTGTTGGGGGGTTGATTAATTTTCTTTTTAAACGAAAAAAAGGGGTGATCAATGAATAAGTTACTTCTCTCCCCTTTTGTTGGGCAGTGATCACTAAAAAAAAGTCCGATTCAAAAATCAAGCGTGAATACTGCCGGATACAAACTGAGGAACTAATTTTGCATAAATGTACATTGTAAATCATATGTAGGGCGGGATTTTCAAAAACAAAAAAAACGTATTTTCTAGGCATAAGGTGTAAATGTTTACATTTTCAGTGTTCTGGCTCCATTGGTGCGGCACATACATACATATCAAGCCAGCCAGCCGGACCAGCTTAGAAACTGAAGAAACATATGTTGACAGTTTGCTTGAAGGTCTCTAATAAACTAGAAAACAAATTTGCAATCGAAGTGTCCACGTAAAAAGTTTCGGATTTTTGTCTTTTTTCTCTCTTATAGTCGCATCTGTTTTTCCCTAAGGTTTTCAGAATATTGTCAAGTGGATCCATTTGTGAAAATATCAGCTACAAGTAAACGATTTTACACATTGCTATGGGATGGAAGCCACAAAAACCCAAAGCAAACTTAACGTCGAATTGCAATTAGCTAGTTGAAACTCGATGCAATAAAATCTGAACGAAGTATTCCATCTACAAAAAGAGCTGGTGGTCCAACGGTTAACAGTATGGGGATTGGATTCGGTAGATCGAGTTTCAAACTCCGGCTTGGACAGTTTGCGTTCATTTCGTATTAATGCTCTTGGGAAAGGCATGAATCACCCCTCCCCCCTCAGCTATGGGTAAATAGTAGGACTGGGGAGTTGTAACATCCCAGCCCCTTAATTGGATCTCTCCATGGATCGTTCAAGAAATGGAGACAAAATCATTGCTTCATGTGTCGTGTGACACAACTGAGTATGAGTCTCATTCCATCTACAAACCAAATTCTTTAGTCTGTAATGCATTACCAACCAAACGGAGCATATGTATACAGTGCGCCCCAAAAGTCATGAAAGGGTTTTAAAATGAGGTAGTTCTTCCCAACTTTTTTCTTGGGAACATCCTTTTTCTGAAAGAAGACATCCTAAGGAACATGTTGCTTCCCTAAATGTAGCATCATGGGGAGGGGTGCACGGTAGGCCCTGCTGGCCCCGGCCTATATGCCACGTTATGCAAATATTATTGTGGCCTCAGACGTGATGGTGTTGCAATTTGCGATTAAAATCAAAGATAGAATAAATTCGGAGTTAAGAAACAGTATTTACGATTATATGTTGCCTGGCTGTCTGATAGAGTTTCATTTTCAACAGACTTTCGACAAAATGGTTTAGTAAAAAGATTTGACATCAAGCTCCTCACTGCTGTAAGCACCTTTATCGATAAATTAACGTTGTATTGTAGTTTGTAAAGTGCTTTATTTTTAACCAGTTAACGAATGCGAGAAGGTTCTGGTGCGGCTGACGAGATATATAATATCAACATTGACAGGTCCTGTAACAGTTTATTCCATACTGAAAATAATGCTGTAATGTAATTTTCCCTCCTTGGTAACGAACTTTAATTTTACATATTTTCACAAGGTGGCGATTAAGATAACACCTAATAAACAACATAATTAATAATTAGTATACAGTATAGAAAATAAATGAAAGTAGAATCATTTTAAGGTGTCGGTGGCCTAGCGGATAAGTGTATGGAGAATGGGATCGGCGAGCTGAGTTCGAACTCCGGCTGAGACAGTTTGCTCACACTTCACACAAATGCGCTTGGGCCTGTATTCATCTCTTCCTCTTCTAAT
>VCCN01004310.1:4816262-4826784 GCA_006491835.1 Architeuthis dux
TGGAATATGAGGAAATGAGTCAAGCGTTAATACAATGTCAACGCTTTAGTTTTTTCCAATGGAATATATGAAGTATGTTATAGCAATTAGAGAATTAGTTGGGTCAATATTCAACTTGCCCTGCACAGATGTGAGTTTGACCTTCTTACTGCAGTGAGCAATCGTCTTCGGGTTAAGATTCTTGGAGCGCTCAAATAACCCCCTCTTGTTAGAGACAAAGCGCTCGTGGATAAACTGCTCCTTGGTAAGGGAAAGGTGAATCCATTGGAGAAGCTGCAGAAGAATCCTACATTCCACAAAGCTTTCAGTCAGCTTGGCACATTGTGGCTGGTGGCAGATGAGCTCCACTAGGACATGAAGTCTTCCACGTGCTTAATTTATGGCCACGTGCGGATAAAGTCGGTTGATGCTGTGCGGGCCAAGATGCTGCGAAAGATGAGGGGTGCTGACAAGATACTGAACTCACACTCTAAATTAGACCTCGAACGCCTGCCTCCCTCAAGGTTTTTTCATCCCTCATCTACAGCGAGCCGACCTCAGGGTCGCCTGCTACAAGAAAGCAGACCAACTAATATTCGAGAGGCCCAAACTCTATGATCAGGGAATGGGATAGGAGAAGATGGCGGATGAAGGGGCATTAGAGTTCATCTGGACAGTTGGACACATCCTCCCTCTTACTCTTGTTGATGTACTGGCTCATAAAACGAAAGGGAAAGGAGCTCTTGAGAAGGAGGTAGATTACGCAGACTAGAACTCGGAGACTGTGGATGAGGAGGATGGAGAGTACGAGTGTGATGATGAGGAGGAAGCGATGGAGTTCAGAAAGATAGACTCTGACGATCTCTTTAACGATGATGATTATGATGATGATGATGGGTAGTTTAGGGCACAAAGACTTAACTGTTAAAATAAGGATTTGGACTTAAATGGTGTGCCAACGGAGACGATTACAGGACAAACAGTTGATATATAGAGTATATATGAAAACATATCAGATTTGTTTTTGTCACGAAATAAAGTCAAGATGAGTTTGAATCTAAACAATAACCATCACTGTATCACTGCCTTGTGTGCTGACTAATATATCTGGCGAATGTCAACTTCGTACAATGGGCAGTTGTCGAGAAATCGCGGTGCACAAATAGAGATTTCTTGTCGTGTCGAGTTTGAAGTTTTTTTTTCTCAGCGGTTCTTGAGAAATCTCTCCCTTGACTTCCGCTCTTTAGAATTATCTGAATGTAGATATAACATATCTAAATCGACAACACTGAAGAGAAGTAATCGAAGTACTTCGAAGCCGTAGTTTCGTACCACGGGTGGGAAATTATTTTACATGACAATTACGGCAAGCTGCTCCACACACGATGAAGTCCGGTCCCTTTCAAACATGCACCTTTGGAATGGGAACTGCCCAAGTAATACCAATTTTCAATCATACGAATTATAAGAAGTTCCATACTTGTGTGATTGAAAATTTCAATGAAAGGTGTGTCTGACAGCAGCGCGAAAGCGGTAATACGAGACTGACAATGCCGCTGTGCAGTAAAAGGAGATGAAGGACGGGTAAAGAAGAGCAAAGATAAAGAAAGAGTAAGGAAACCTCATAGAGTGATAACCAATTCGACGCTGTGAATGGAAAAGATAATGAATTTTCTCGTTGAATTGCTTTTGTAGATATTATTAGGCTGTGTGCTTTGTAAACAAAGACAAGAAATAATAATTATAACAGGTCAACTTTAGGTCTCTATCTTGTATTACCACATTAGCCCAGTACTGTGCTGCTGTCAGACACACCTTTCATTTAAATTGTATATCACACAAGTGAATTTTTCTGTTTGATTTAATTCGTATAATAAAAATAGTTTTTTTCTTCTGTTTGTATGTACGTATGTATGTATGTTACCGTAACCCAGAAAAAACGGAACATGGTAGGCAGAGTCTTTTTAGCGCTACAACCTCCAAATGCTCTAACTTAAAAAAAGGGGTGATTTCTACTGTCACATTGTTTTAGAAGGAGGGTTCAATTTACTATATAATTATAATGCGGAAGTAGACCCTTATTTTGTGTACAAGTACAGTGACATCAAAGAACGTATAACGTTCTATTATGAAGTCATCATATTATCGGAATTATCTGATAACACTTTTTTGGAAGTTGGTTTTAACTGAGCTCATATACTGATAACACTCTTTTGGAAGTTGTTTTTTTTACCTGAACTTATATTCTGATAACACTTTTGGGGAAGTTCAATTTTTACCTAATCTTATATTCTTATAATATTTTTTTCCCCTTTTCGAGTCAAAATTTCCTTTTTTAGTGGTCAAAAGCGAGGGGGATTTTTTTCCCTTTTGGGGGGAAATACTAATCAAATCAGTTTCTTTTATGTATTTAGATGCATATAATTATAATAATTCGATACAAAGGAAGTGACTTGACATCGAGCTAAGTGTGGGGTAGCTGGAGTTGCAAACTGACCAACATGGAAGTCTTGGTACACACGTGTGTGTGTGTGTGTGTGTGTGTGTGGCTGGGTGTCTGTGTGTGTGTGTTGTCGGTAGTCAGAGCGGACGATGTATGTGAGTATGTGGGCGAGGTGATACACAACCCCAGTAATTAATCTAGACACCTCATAGACATCAGGTCTGCCTTTTGGCCAGCCAAATTCGAACCCCTGCTGAGAAGATACGTGCCTTTATCATTGTTTGTTTGGAGACTGACAGCCCTAAGTGCCATTTTGATGTATTTCTTCTTTTTAGCTTGGGGAAAAAAGACACTGGGGGATGGAAGAGCTGGAAGAGTGTCACGTGGTATTGTGTAGCCAATTAAAACGAGTTTTGTCAAGTAATCATTTTTTATAAGATACTATTGTTAGTTGGAAAATAAACGCCTTAGGGAGAAGACGTGTTTTCGCGCCGTCAGTCAAAAATGTTTTGATTGCGGTAAAATGGACCGTAGCTAAATGGAAGAAGGAGAGAGGGAGAAACTTTGACTGCAGAG
This sequence comes from Architeuthis dux, assembly GCA_006491835.1. Classification (NCBI taxonomy): domain Eukaryota; kingdom Metazoa; phylum Mollusca; class Cephalopoda; order Oegopsida; family Architeuthidae; genus Architeuthis; species Architeuthis dux. Next base: position 4,819,261 of record VCCN01004310.1, read on the forward strand.
GATAGAGAAGGGGAATGTCAGATAGATTTGTCAACGCGACGTAAAGTAAATAAAGAGAATTCTTCTTCCACCAAGATGTTTGTCTCAGATTGAATTATTCACTAGAGCCTATGTATATTGAATAATTTCTTGAAGACTTCATCGAATACAAACCGGAATCGCTCTTTAATCATGAAATATATAGCTTATATGAAAGATGACGTAATGTCATACAAAGCCAGGTAAAATACTTTGATGACTGAATAGTGATGTTATGAATTTATATGAATGATGTTTCAACAATCTACTAAATTCAAAATTTGGTTTCAAAACTGTATTTGGCTTCTTGTATATGTTTTCCGCTTAAATGTTATTCTGAAAATAATTTCTTTAATGCTGCTCTATTCTTGCCTTTTAAAAGAAAAAACGTATAAAAACAACAGTCGGCCCTAAAGTCAGAATGGTTGAAAAATTTATCTGTGACTTTTACTAAGTTAAAACTTCAAAGAAATGAGGGAGCGGTATGAACAGACCAATACCACTCACCCAGCTACTTGTGGATCCATATTTAAAGGAAGAGTTAAGGACGCATTCAATATGAGGGAGAGAGAAGGGAGGGAAGAGAAATTGAGTTTCAGTGTTCGAACAGGGTCAAAGGATTCTCAGCAAGTCAACCATATGAGAGAAGAATCGACCCTGAAAAGAGCTCAAACTTACTAGTGTTTCTCTAATTTTCGTATTTGTTGCGCGTCTAATGTTTACTTATTGTTTCAATACGTACATACGCACACATGTTGAATGGAAGGGGGAGCATAACTACGTATTAAAAACTTACTGATATAGTACCGCGGGTAAAATGTGGAAGGCACAGTCATTCTGCTGTTATCCCTCACAACGCCAAGCACTCCTATGTCTTACCACTCCAAGAGGGGATACAATGGGCGCTAAGGGCCGGTGGAACCAATCCACCAGACCCCCTGCTAACACGTCATGGGCCAGCGTGGCGGGGTATGGCCTAACATTCACCATGGTTCACACGATCAAGGTTTTAACGGTCGTTCCTGCTGGGTCAACGGTTTAACTTGCTTTGGGTGGGAGTGATGTGATCCAAGGGCGACTACCCAAACACAACCCCCAAGAACGTCACTTAGGAAAGAACACTATACATTGGCCCCTACAACGCCGGAATGCTCTCTACAGACATAAACCTAACCGATCTTGAAAATGACATCAAAAACATCAAATGGGACATTATCGGTATTAGCGAAATGAGAAGACCCGGAGAACTAAAGAGCAAACATCTTATTTACAGCTACGGAAAACAAAGCGGAGTTGGCTTTATTATGCATAAAGAACTCAAAGACAACGTTGTAGAATTCAAAGGTCTTAGATCGCGTAGCCAAGAGATACAAACTGAACATCATTCAGGTCTACGCTCCCACTTCACAGTCAACCAAGGAGGATATAGACAATTTCTACGACGACTTGAACGTCACACTCCAAGATACCAACAATACTTCAACATCATTATGGGAGACTTCAACGTTCAGGTAGGACAAGGTAATGAAAGTTCCGTCGGCAAGTTCGGATACAAAATGTGGAACGAAAGAGGTGAATATCTTGTTAATTTTGCGGAGCCCCAATCACGAAACCAAGAACGAAATCGACTATATCCTAGCAGACAAGAGCGACACCGTCAAAGATATGCAGGTCCTAAATCAAGTCAATGTAGGAAGCCACCACAGAATGATAAGATGTAAATTTCAAATTTCAAACACCAAGAAAAAACGCAGAAAGATGTTCCGCACCAAACTGCAACCACTTAGCGTACAAAAAAAGCTCACTCGGTCCTTCAAGCTGGAACTGAAAAACAGATATGAACTTCCCACCGAACCAGAAGAGAACATCAACGAGTTCAACAACAAAGTAACAACCTCTGTAATTGAAGTCTCCAATATTTTTTAAGCCAAAGTGCAAACAAACCATCAGTAAACACTCAGAAGAAACCAGTAATCTCGTGGAAAAATGCAGAAATCACAAGCCAATGACAACAACAAGAGTGAGGATTGAATGCAACCGAACTAAAGAAAACCATCCAAAAGAAATGAAGAGAAGATAAAAGAAGATACACGACAGCAGTCATCAACAAAGTTCTCGAAAAAGGTAGGGGTTTCAAAACTATTAACAAAACTCTTAGTACAGGAAGAATGCAAATAACTACTGTACTCGAAGAAAATGGAGACCTAACAACGGATAGAGACCGAATTGTCGAACAAGCCCAAGAAAACCCTCTATTCATTCAAACAAGGGACACAAAACAATGAACTAGATACAAAAGTCACGAGTAACCAGTTTCAAGGGTTCCCAGAAGTTACTCCGTCGGAGGTGAAGCAAGCCATCATACAAAAGAAGGGAAGCTACTCGACCATTGGCCATCTCCCTTCGATAAAACAACTAAAACAGAAAGCAGCAGATATAAAATGCAACTCGCTGTAGCATTTGTTGGCTTCAAAAGGGCCTTCGATTCAGTGGAAATCCCCCAGGTCATTGATGCTATCATACAACAAGGCGTAGACCCCGTATATGTCAGAGTCTTGCAACATATCTACCGACACAGCAGTCCCTTTATCAGGCTACATAAAGACTGGGTCCTTTCAGATCAAAAAAGGGGTAAGACAAGTGGATACCAGCTCACCTAACCCTTCACAGCCTGCCTCGAGATGATCTTCCGAAATCTAGACTGGGCAAATAAAGGAATCAAAATAGACGGCGAATACCTAAGTAACCTCAGATTTGCAGACGACATTGTCCTTTTTTGCTCATGATCTCCAAATAATGCTAGACGAACTGAATGAAGAAAGCAAGAAAGTTGTTCTTCACATGAACTTCTGTAAAACAAATGGCATGTGCAACAAACATGTTGAGGACAAAGACACAACGGTCAAGATCGAAAACGCAGAACTGAAGAAAGTAAACTACTGCATCTACCTAGGACAATGAATCTCCATGAAATCCTAAAAAGAAAAAGAAATCAAGCGAAGAATCACTCTAGGTTGGCAAGCTTTCGGGAGAGCAAGCTCAAACTTCAAGAACAAGAAAATCCCATTAGTCCTTTAAAAATGGTTATACAACCAATGCATCCTCTCGATAGTCACCTATGGAGCTGAAACATGGAACCGCTCTGGGCTGTAACTTTCTAAGCCCAACAGATACACATTGGGAACATACACCGTTGGGAAGCTGATAAAATTCTCTTTCTAAGTATATACTTCCATCAAAGATTTATAGAGTTTGGACTGTGTACTTAAATATTTCTTCATAAAATGCTGAATACTTAGCTTCACATTTTAAACTTTCATTGGAAAGCTGATAAAGTTCTCTTTCTAACGGTATATATATATATGCATATATATCTCCTTCATGAATTAAATCCACAATTTTTCCTATAAATTATACTTGAAATTTCCCTGTAAAATCCTGAAATACCTATAAATTAATGGTAAAATAAGGTGTATCTGAATTCCTCATGTCTGAAAACCATGATTTAGCCTTTTAAAGTACTCAGATATGTCAACTGGGAGACGAGATATAAAAGTCTGTTTTGTGTGTGTGTGTGTGTGTGTGTGTGTGTGTGTGTGAGAGAGAGCTGGCGGCCATTTTGTTTTATGCAAATGAGGTAGTTCTTCCCAACTTATTCTTGGGACATCTCTTTTTCTGAAAGAGGACATCCTAAGGAACATTTTGGTACCCTAAATGTAGAATCATGGGGGTGCACGGTAGCCCCTGCTGGTCCCCGGACTATATTTATTTACTGATTTTGTCTGTCTTTATTTATAATTGTTTGTTGTTGTTGTTTTGGTGGTGGGGTTCCTATTCATTACTCATAGAATAGAAACTTTTGGTTATAGCTCTTAACACTTACTCATAGACACTTTTGGTTTTAACTCTTAGCACTTACTCATAGAAACTTTTGGTTATACCTCTTAGCACTTACTCATAGAAACTTTTGGTTTTAACTCTGATTTTTTGTTTTGATAGTAAAACGTGTCATGAAAAAAATCCATAATTCTTTTAATTCTTCTGTAGAAAATTAGCACTCATTGTGTCCTGGATTTTCTTACACTGTGTATTGTTCATAGATGTTAACACTCTCTCTTCTAAACATGAGTATTATATCGTGGTTGCGCTCTTGTATAAAACACAACTACTTTAAAAGTAGTTCTTCACACCATTTTAATTAGCTTTGTTAATCAGATATATTAATTGCATCACGTTAAATGTAGAAATGAACGATACCTGAGATATCAGGCCGAAATATCGATGTATGTGTATTGCTATTGTTTAATGTTTTCTGGAGTCAGCGTGCCAAACCAATGCACAATGCAAATACAAAAGAAATGAGGTTTTCCAAGATCAACTTTCGAGAGATCAAATGAGCGTTTTAGGCACAATTATTACGCTGTGAACCATTGAATCCATGCCGAAAGATACTAGGAGAAATAGATTCATAATGAAAAAATAAAACATTCTTCTCTAATCTTAACTCAGGGGTTTTATTCACATAAAAGCAAGCAACGAATGGAATCCTGATGCTTGCTCATCTCAGAATAACAACATTCTGCATTCTGCTCATTTTGTCTTATTTTTATAAACGAATCAGTAGTCGCAAACCTCGTCAATATCGGACGTAATTGAAAGCCAAACTTCATCCACTTAAATCTTCAATTTGAAAACACACCAATTTATTCACAAAATATTCACTGTTAAATAATCTAGAAATCCGAAAGATGCCTCTCTATGTGGATTCGGCATCATCTATGTTAATAATGCTCGTCGACACAACACAAGAAAAATAGAATGTCAGAAAGGTGTATTTTCTCAACGGTGACAGCAGTCGATTTCTCAATCTGAAAATTGTCACAAACTGTAGTTATCTGACTGACTATTGTAATAATTTACTGGGTTGATGGTCATAAAACGGCCAGCGATCTTCTATGAAGCGGCTTGTGATTTTAGTCCGTGTGGTAGTAGGTGGGAAATACAACACAACTCACTGATCTGCAGCTGAAAGCACTCGTTCTATTTGGACGTAGAGAGAGAAAGAGAGGTCGAACAAAGGACAAGGTTTCCATATTTCGAATCGTCTGACCATTTACAGCAGTGTGGATTACAGCATACCTGGTCATGTAATTAGTGACGTGCTGTATCTTCATTCAATCATATCATGTCACTAGATATGTCCTTTGATCACACCGGCCATGACCATCTGGTCAAGTCACGTTGTTGAATATATTACACTATATTTCCGATCTGAATAAAATATGTTTACATCTCTAGTAGTATTAGCTATCATATTATTTTACAATGGTCAATTTTCGGTTGAACCTCTTCTGTTTTAAACTTTTGACTTTGCTCAGTGCCTAAAACGGTTCCAGTAGGCCCCAAATAGACGGTATATATGTGCAAAATGCATTTATGGTTTCCACTTTCTCAAAAAGAATTGTGGGGTTTGCTTCCGCTCTCATCACGATAATAATGATCTGATTTCCATCTATTTCTATATAATACTAAAAGTCTGATTGACCCAACCAAATTTGGCATGCATACTCAATGAACCTAGGGGAATGTTTTAAATCAAAATATATACGACCAACAAGTAGTTCTTAGTTCACCAACGTTTATATAATATAGAGTCAAGCACGTAATTTAAAAAAGTACACTTATTTAATTTATTGGCATCTAACAAATGTCAGTAACGACCTGATCGAAGAGATCTTAAGTTTTTGAGAAAATTATCCAACACAAAGTTTTATAGCAATTCGGGGTTTGTTGCGCGTTCTCCAGTGTATTTTTGATTGTAATATCTCTCACAAATATAAATCAACTAGTTTACCCGTTCCGGCAAAAATAACGGCATATATGAAATATAGGAATACACATTGCATTTTATATATGTGGATAATAGAGATTTGCATTACGGTGACCTTAAAGAATAGCGTTCTGTTGACCACAAACGGATTTTTATTATTTTTTGTTTTGTTTTTATTACTTTTTAGATTTGTATTATTCTTTAAATTCACCAGTTTTACTACGTCATCAGAACATAACATTCTATTTTACTACGTCAGTTGCGTCCCTTAGCGTGACAGAGTACTAAAACAGATTGCTCATTATTATGTGTGTGGATATCAGATTATTATTGGAAAGGAGTAAAATGAAATAATGGAGAATGCATCAATGTAACTAAATTTTAATGTCGGCTGCTAAGTTAGCTTCCGTAGCCTAATCGGTAAGGTGCTGCCCCGGCCAAACATACACCAAAGGATAAGAGATACAAGTTCAGATCGTGTCAGAAGCTTTTTCTTTATTTGCGCTCCATGCTGCTTGCTTAACGGCCGTGGACTCTAGAAACGAGTTGCTATAAAAAGAGAACAAAATAAGATGAAAGAAAACCAAGTCAAAATATTGAACATGAAAATGCTTCATCTAAGAAATTCACACAAATATCAGAATATGTGCATTATTGTTATACAACATACATGTAAATAATAAGTAGGATGATCAAAAATAGATATCAAGTGACTAGATCAGGATGTTATATACAGTGCACCACAAAACGTTAAACTCAAGTCAGAATATTTAATAATATTATTACTTGTCTGGAATAAATTCATCACTGTTTGTGATTTTCCAGGTTGGTTTATTTATTACAAACACTTTCCAATAATAAAGAATTCAGCAGTAGTCATGTGTTGAGTAATTTTAACGGAAATGTAATCATTGAAAGTTTTCATTGCAACTAAACTTTAAACTCATAGACAATTGACATGATATAAAGGGTTCAAAGTTCAATTTACCGGTTTCTGATGTTGTTAAAAACGGTGTCAAGTCTTCTTAGTATGGGAAAGAGACCAAAGCTGTCCAATTTCGAACTTCGGTATCAGGGGCAATCACAACGTGCAATAGCTGGGTGAATTAATTGAAGTTGTGCAATTCTTTTTGCGTGATCCAGATAATTACGGAGGTATAAGACCCCAGAAAATGTCTGATCGTGATGAGAGGGCAGTTATCAGAGCGCTGCAGCAAATCCCCAATCAGTCCATGGCTCATCTGAAGGAAGACACGGGGGGTTCAAGTTCACAAAGAGACCATCAGATGAACAATTAATAAGTCAGGATTCAGACACAGGAGAAAATGCAGCGTCCAGCTTTGAGAATGATCTGCAATCAATGCAGACTGGGAATTTACAATTCTTCATCAGACGTGCAATGATGAACGGCGGACGGTCCACTTCATAGACGAGAAGAAATTCAAACGTATTGGCCCAGATGGCCTCCAGTAGTGGTTTGATGTTGTTGTCCGTCTTGTGTAGTAGGGTGTCAAGGTATATATGTGTGGGGGCTTATGTGTATGCGTGGCCAAATACGCGCATATGTATATATGTGTGCATGTATGTGTGAGTGTGTGTATATGTATGTGTGTGTATGGGTACGTTTATTTGTGTGTATTAGTCCGGGGGCCAGCAGGGCCTACCGTGCACCCCCC
>VCCN01004310.1:4826884-4837859 GCA_006491835.1 Architeuthis dux
ATATATATATCCGGAACATTACCATATGCCCCCTTTTTTTCATCATTACGTCACTTTTGAAAAATTACTCCCCCTCTTTTAAACATTATGCCCCTTTTTTTAACATTACGTCCCCTTTTTAAAACATTAGACCTCTCTTTTTGTAACATTAGATCCCTTTTTTGGGACATTAGCCACATTTTTCTTTAAACATCAAGCCCCTTTTGTGGAACTTTAGCCCCTCTACAAACATACACCACATGTTTCCTTTTTATAACATGAGCCCTCTCTTTTTGGTGGGACATTAGCACCTTCTTTTATATTAGCCACACACACATTGGAGGGGGGGACATTTGCCCCCCTTCAATATTAACCCTCCGTTTGGACATTAGCCCCTCTTATTTTACATTAGCCCCCCTTTTTTAACATTGGCCCCCTTTTTTCTATCAGTGTAAAGAAAGAGTAGTAACAAATCACTTTTTAAAAACAAATTAAATTAAACAATATCTGATTTCCATCTATCTATCTATGTATCTATCTATTTTATAAACCCTTTTTGTTTTTACTGCAATTTACTCCAAGGGTATTGTGTCTAGTACATATCAATTTTGGAAAACATCTTATTTTGATATGTTTCGCCTTCCGGCTTCTTCAGAATAATGAAATATAATTTGAAAATGAATTTAAAAAATATCGTTCAATGTTTGTTTTGCAACGAGCCAATGTTTGTTTTGAAGCGAACCAATGTTTGTTTACTCGGATTTTCAAACGCTTATTTAGCAGCGACAGTTTATTCTACGCAGATCTTCAAATGTTTAACCCTATTTTGTAGCTTCGTTTTCAAATTGTATTTCATTATTCTGACGTAGCCGAAAGACGAAACATATCAAAATAACGTTTTCCAAATTGTCATTAAAATCTTATCTCGTCGAATTCTCTATCCAGTTTTCTACTCTACGAATTCTTTTCTTTTTTATGACTGCTGAAACGTTGTAAATAAGATAACAAGGACAACGGAACTGTAGAATCAACTACCGCCAGTGGACAACAGAAACTGCTGAGAGGAAGACATGGCTACATAAGGTCTACCGGGCAACTTCCCTTCCCGAAACAAGCCACAGAGCAAGCGCAGAAGAGAAGAGGCAGTGCCGTAAATACGAAGCTCCCACAGGTTGCAAGACCTTCTCCTGTAGCCATTGCAGGAAAACCTGCTAGTTCCACGCGGATCTTGCTAGCCATCGTCGGACCAGCAACAAACGTGATAAACCCTCCTAAATCTTTGTTCTCGCAGCCAAGCGATTTTAGCCTTGGGACAAGCCAGAAGTCTCTTGGAGTCAAATGCTTACAATAAAATATTCCTGCTCTTATTTTTATTATAAAGACTAGTTGGACCCTTGGAAATTCCACGGGTGTTGACAACGAAGATTATCCATTATCTCATGCCTCTGCCCGTCTATCACTCTATGCCTGTATCTTCTCATTCTTTCCCTTATCCCTTCCAATCTTCGTTGCCGGTCTATGATTTAATCTAAATGTTATACAAACATGGATCAGTTTCAAATGCAAAACTGTTCCTACACCCTCCGTAAACTACCTAACTTTCTTTTCTCCCTGTTCTCTTCCTATCCTCTTATTAAACTACCTTTCTTTTCTGCCTACCCTATTATTAAACTAACTTTCCTTTCTACACCCGTCTCCCTTTCTATCCCTTTAGTAAAGTAAAGGAGAGTAAGTCGATTTTTGTAGTGACGACTCTTGTTATTTATATCTTGAAACCGTCTTCTTTGGTAGATTGAGGAGGAACCAAATCATTTACTAATCAGTAATGAGCGTGTTGAAAGACTTTATGACCCAAAGTAGATACGGCAAAGCAATAATCCTACACCGTAAATCTTCAAAGTCAATTTGTGCAATTGAATAACTCTACTCATACCGTCGCGATATAATTACAAGAATAAAGAGAAGCTGGAGAGGTGAAGAAAGGGAAATAGAAAACATAAAAGGAGTGGATTGGGAGAGAGAAAATGGGAAATAAAAGAGAGAGGAAGAGAGAAATTGCAAAAAGAGGATAAATATATATAATAAATAAATTAGTAAATGTATATGACGTGTCAGTTTAGCTATTAAGAGATCCGCCTACCAATCATTTGGTTGTGATTTCAAATCGTATATAATCTCTCAACAAATGCAGTCTTTTCCTTCTTGGAAAAGACGAATAACAAGAAAGAAAGAAAAGACTTGAGATAGGGATAGTAGATAGAATCCAAATATATCTTTCCTTCTCAACAAATGCAGCCTTTTCTTATTTTTAGAAAGACGGAAAAAAGAAAGAGTGATCAAAAGACGAAAGAAAATTAAAAGTACTAGAAAGAAACAAACAAACAAGTCTGGTTAGTCACTCAATAGAAACCGTCGTGTAACCAACGTCTTTTGGCAGCATGCCTGGTTAGGATGGTCAGTGTTTAAAAAATGGGAAAAGGGGTGATCAATGAATAAGTTACTTCTCTCGACCTTTGTTGGTCGGTGATCACTAAAAAAGTCCCAATTTTCAAAAAAACAAGCGTGGATGCTGCCGGCCACACACACTAAGGGACCAATTTAGCATAAACTTGCATTGTAAATTGACCCACCCCCTAAAAGAGTTGGGAAGTGATCACTAAAAAAAAGTCTGAATGTTCAAAAAACAAGCGTGAATTCTGCTGGACACAAACTAAAGGATCAATTTAGCATAAACTTACATTGCAATTTGAACCGATCACTAAAAACCTATTTGTGGTAGAAATGAAAAGAAAACGTTTTTTAGACATAATAAGGAGTAAATGTTTAAATTATCAGCCCTCTAGCTCCATTGGGGCTGCCTATACGCGTGATACATAGATAGCCAGCCAGGCCAACTTAAAAACTGAAGAAACCTATGTTGATAGTTTTGGTTGACGGTTTGTAACAAACGAATAAACAAATGGAGATGAAATAGTGTACGAGGAAAGTGAAAGTGAAAGTGAAAGTGAAAGTGAAGTTAATCACAAAAGACGTAAATAGGATCCAATGCCTGATCAAAAGCGACAAGAAATCATTTATAGCAATGATAAATCACGTACAAAGGATACAATTCCGACTCCGGTTCCTGCTCTTATTGTTATTACCATTCACTTCGAAAAGTTTCGCAAAAGTTTTCTACAACTTTTCCGATTCTCGCTTCATTTCTCCAGCACAGACAAATTTGCCAGTATTTTATGGTTCAAAGTTGTCAATCTCTTTCCCACTAACTCATCTTTCCTCCCACCTTTTCATCTTCGTGATAAATGAGTGCACTTTTTTTGCAGTCAGTTATGCTTATCCGAACGCAAGTGACCAGTTCAGTGTATTACCTCCTTCAGAGACGAACAATTGAACTTTATTGACACTCCTTCTGCTGAAAATATTCCTGTGTTATAATGCTGTGTACGTGGGAAGAATAGTTTCTCAGCAAGCAGCAATTCCCGCGTTCAGTGGAAATTAAATAGTCCTAGTTTCCTGTGAAGCTCGGCAGTAGTCCGTAGTTGATTTATGAGAAGAAAATTCCCGAGGAAGAATGAAATCACTGCATTAGCGAACAGATTGTGATCAAAGTGTTGTGTTACCACGGTACTAAGTTAGTCGGATCGAACAGTGTCGAGTCTTCAGAAGGCAACTTCAAGGAGTGCGTGAATGGTTGGGGACAATGGCCATGGACTAGAATTCACGTTGAGAAACCATGGATGTAACCTGTCTAACACGATGTATAGAAAAATATATCTCTATTATTCTTTGTGTCGACCGAGAGAGACTTTATTTTTAAAACACGAACGATACTGGGGGCGAACATTAAAGAAATGTGTGGATTCAAGCTTAACCCCAGGTGTATGAGGCTCTGTCCCTCTTCCTCTAGAGTCTCTGGGCTGGTCTGCGAAAATAAATAGGGTTCGTTTCTCTTTCTCCTGTCAGTTTTAATTCGGTGTCCTATTGATCTGAGGCCACCACGAAAAGACTGTCTTCAGCTTCATAGTTCCATCCAACCTTTTCTTTTGTAACAATAGGTTTATATGGTGCTCTTTCTTATAGTTTAGAATGTTACCCGTCATATGACGAAATTTTAATATTGGGAATATACTTATACTTTGGATAATATCAAGTTTTGTCTTTTATGGTCATTTATATTTAGCTCGTAAATTGAAGCGGGCTTTCATTACTTAGGGGTAAGTAAAAATGACTCACTTGACCATTGAATTGATTTTACAGGTAACAGATACCAACTGTAAGCAAATATTTTTCACAATATTTCAAGTAAAAAAGAAAGAAATATTCTTTTCCAAAATCCAGTTGAGTAACTATTAAATTGACTGATTTTCATAGAATCCTAACCAATGCTACTTTATCTGTGGGTGATTTTTAATTACACGGACATTGGCTATTTGATTAAGTTGAGTAATTGTCTTGTGAATAAGACCTGGTGGAAGAATATTGGGTGGGGTACATTTTATTATTTGTTTGCTGAGTTGTGCCGAAAGAGCGACAGACACACAGACAGACAACCAAATATATATATATACAGATTGGGGGGATCAGTTTATTATTTGATGTCAATAGAAAACTTATACCCCATTATATTGATCGCTCACACCAAGTACAGAGACTCTAAAAACAGTCTAAAATCAAAGTACGGCAAAATATTTTTTTCTTTTTATACCATTTTATCAGACATAATTTGGGGTTTTGTATACAAAATTTGAAATATGTATCTGGTCTACAGACTTAAAGCAATAGATATATATGTTTATACAAGGGGGATCAGTTTATCACTAAATACCAATAGAAAACCGATCCCCCTCTTTATGTCCAAGTACATCTTACGCTAAGATGTAATAATCATGGAGGGATCTGTTGATTACTTAATAACAGTAGAAAACCGACCCCCACTTCATGTACAGAGACTTTTTAAAGTTTCTAAAATCTGCTTTAAGTACGTAAATCTTTTTTATATGAAAGTTGTAGCTGGTCTACACACTTAGATATGAACATAAATATAGCGTGACCAATTTAGCGTTACGTAGCCACAAACACTGGTGTTTATAGATAGATATGTATATGTATACTCTTATACACATATACAGATAAATATACAAATAATGATATGGATGGATAACTCTACACTTATGAATGCATTTGATAGATAGATATGAACAGACTGAATTGTAATACTATAACGGACCAGTCAGCAAGTACTAGGGAAGTAAAGTTGTTAAGATTTTACAAGCCAGTAAAGAGTGCATATAATACGGGTGGATGGGAATAAAGATTGCTGTCATTATTGAGATAATCGTAGGGAAATATCTATGTTGGGCGAAACCAATGTAGAGTTGAATAATAAACAAACACTACCAGATGTGGTCCGGGAAATACAGATAAATATACAAATAGGTGTGTATAAGCGTATACATATACATCTCTACCTATAATCACCATTTAATTGATTAATGGACTAAACACTTAACAGTAATTACGAAGCCAAAATAGAAGCCGCTTGAACAACAGAGTAGTATAATCATTTAAAATATGTTTTTCTCCTGAGCTGGCAAAGGAAATGATGATAACAGGTAACTGAAGCCACTAGTTTGTCGCCTGGAATATTTAAACTAACATTTTTCGGTAATTCGGGACTGCATGCCTCGACAAATAGAACAAAAATGCCATTATGAAATTTTTTACCCAAAAATATTATTCAGGAAGTCGTGTGTATAACATCCTGATAAACCGAATAAAGCAGCCACTAAGAGCCTGCTGCACAGAGAGGCTTGTTATTACGAAATGCGTCTGGCTAATGTCTTTAAGAATAAAGCAATATCTGTAAGTAATTAATTAAAACAGTCGCTCGAATCATTAAGATTCGAGAATCGGGAATCCCCCTACGGAAGTTGCGATGGTAAGTGAGGCCAAGGAGGGTTCCACCCTATTCAGTATTCAGAGCTCTCGGATTGGATGAAGGTGATGACGTAGAAGGTAACCGCCTTTGCGGGGGAGTAGTAAAAGTACTTGGGATTAAGTGGTAGCAAACGGACGAAGTGTGAGTGCTAAACAGATTTGGAATTTCATGTGGGCGAAATTTAATGAAACAATAAAATTATTGAACGATAAACCTCCCTAGTGCGCCATCCCCTCCCCGGGTTCTGGATACCCCAATATAAGCCCGATAATTTCGGACATCTATGACTTGCTCCAGAGGCTTGCTATAGGACAGGCCGATATATTCCCCAGCTGCGAGGAAAGAACGAGCAGCAAAGTTGGAATCCCTTTGAAAGAATTTGATCCAAAAAGAAATTGAGACGAAGAAAACCCTGACCAAATCTCTGAGACCAAATGCTCGAGTCTGCTGTTCTCTGACCGTGCCAACACTGCGGTTTCCTCTGACCAACACACACGCGGACGCGCAGTAGCTGTTCCTATCGACTGAATACGATAGTGAGCCAGTTTAATCACCACGGGAAGGGTTAACGACTTTTTGTGAAGCCCTTGTAGAATAAAAAACTCTGTTTATGATATACATCTTAAACGCAGATCATCCTTTTGACACACCGCTCGACTGTTGTCTCAGACAGGTTCCGGCAGAAGAGTTTCCTGGATCTTTGAATACAGCGTGGGAAGGAAAGACGGCTGTCGAACCGAGACTGATCGGTTGAGTGAGGGCCATTGCCGTAACCAGCAACCAGTGACCAGAAATAGTTTGAGACCGACCGTAGTACACTGGTTGGCTTAAGCAGTGGGTGGCACAACGTCATAGAGCGGGGGTGTCAAACATGCGGCTCGTTGGCTAAATGTGGACCGCCACCCTCTTACATGTGGCCCGCGTCGCATTTGCTTCTTCAGTCATATATTGTGCTTTAAAATACATTATTTAAAAAATAAAAAAATTAACATAAATTGGAAAAATAAAAAAAATTGATATGAATTTTTTTTTAAATCTAAAAATTTGAAAAGTTTATATAAATAAAAGCTTTGGCACTGTCAAAGGAAAAAAACACAAATATTCATTAATTAAATTATGTTTTGATGGGCACTTTTCCTCCCTTGATAAATTCGTGATGGGCACTTTTCCTCCCTGTGATGGGCACTTTTCCGTTGGGCACTTTTCCGATGGGTACTTTTCCGATGGGTACTTTTCCTGATGGGGACTTTTCCGGGATCCGACAGGTTGCTTGCTAAGTCTTGCGTCGATGATAGCTGAAAAAACAGTACGTGACCAAAGATGTCTGTGAAATTCATTAACTCCACTTTCCCCTTCAATCCCAAACGATACCACGATTGCACTTCATTTGCATTCCTCCCGTCAGGGTTGCCTGATATGTCCGATTTCGGACATTGTGTCCGTTTTTAGCCCTGTATTTCCGATTAAAATTTAAATCAATCAGACATCCAACATTGTCTGAATTATGTCCAATTTAAGGCTCCACATAAATTCAGACTGATATCTCCGAAACCAAAAGCTATGTATACAAACATCCTTCGGAAAACTATAATTTAGGTTCATTAATTATATTTATTTATTAATTTTCGTTTCGTCACAAAGTAGAAAGATAAAGGTCGATACATTCTAATTACAATATAAACTACGATGTTATTGCTGGAGCACATTAGGATCAAAATAGCCAGACTATTCCTGGAGAGCGCCTTCATTGTTTAAGTCGCAAAAGAAAGAATAATTGGTGCATTTAATTTTCATTTCAGTTTTTCAATTTCTATATCTTTTCTTGAATTGTACAAAACAAACAATAATTCAAACACGAAACACGCACCAATATTATCAAAAAAATACAAAAGATTTCCGTCAAATAAACTTCCCTATTCTTTTCAATTTTAAACATACTTAAAGCGTTCCCGTTCAATTTTTCTTTTTCTGGAATTTTAATTTAATTTAATTTTTTCTTTATTTTTAATTTGGCGCAATTTAGGGAAGGTGGTCCCGATTGTAAATTCCACAACATCGCCCACTCGATACAAAAAAAAGCACACAAATAAAAAGAAATAAGAGAGTTAATGAAAGAAAAACAAGTAAATACATAAATTATATTGTTATTGCTTCGAATTAAATCAATTGTTTTTGTTTGTGCGCCGTTTCCCACATCGAGTGTGCGACGGCACGGAACATCACAATCGGGACAAACTCAAGTATACATCCAAACATAGCGAAATAATAATGTTTTCGAAGAGGAGAGCAGTTGATAGAATGCGCCGTGTGGTACAGGAAAGGTGGACAGTCTTGTACGTTTTTGTTCAAGTGAATGGAAATGTTTTATTTGTATGCAACACGTATCTGCGGTGAAAAAATATAATATTACGGCATAATGCTTCGAGGTATGATGAATATAGGTTGTCAATGGGTGTCAATTTTCCGAGAAGTTCGTGGATGTTGTTATGACATTGTTATGGAAAAGTAAATACAAATTTAATATTTTAGTCATATTAAGTATGTCTTTTGATTAATATTTTATTAATTCGCGGTGTTCTGGATGAGCTGACTATAACATAAGTAAAAATGGTGGGGTCCACCATCCACCCGCGTTATATCACGTTATATCACGAGCCGCACTATAACTAACCGAGCTCTAACGGGAGGGGGGTGTAATTATATTATCTGCCCCGCATGCTGTGTACTCACATTACATTTGACCCGCCATAGTAAATGAATTTGGCACCCCTGTCATAGAGTGTTCCGATTGGCTTCTACATTCTAAGCGGGTTTGCTTAGATAGTGTGTAATAGTTGCTTCTCACTCCCCGGCAGAGGGACAACTT
This sequence comes from Architeuthis dux, assembly GCA_006491835.1. NCBI lineage: Eukaryota > Metazoa > Mollusca > Cephalopoda > Oegopsida > Architeuthidae > Architeuthis > Architeuthis dux. Next base: position 4,835,668 of record VCCN01004310.1, read on the forward strand.
GGCTCGCTGTTTGTCCGACAGGTTCAATTACCGATTACATTCTATTTATTAAATTATCGGTGCGTATTTCCCACTAGTGTTCGAGCCCAGGTACTGAAGCCAGGATTTCTAATGCCGATTTTCTAGGTATGCCCTCTTTATTATCCGCGTAACATAATCCTTCTATCATTATTTCCCTTCATTTTATCTTGCGCCGTATCAAGCTAGTCAATTACTTCTCTCACTTTCCCCTCATCTCTCTCACACTCTCTCTCTCTCTCTCTCTCTCTCTCTCTCTCTCTCTCTCTCTCTCTCTCTCTCTCTGACTAATTCCCATGTTGAGGCTGACCTCTTATTATTAACCCAAGAGCAAGATACATATGAGCTTTGTTTACACAATTCTTCTTACGGGTTGTACCTCTCTAATCCGGCACACTGTGGTCCAGAAACTGCCATGGTTCGGCACGTTTTGAATCTGCCACAATTAGTGTGGAGTTCTTAGATTCGGTTTCAAACCGTGGTTTGAACTGTAATTTAGAAGTTTATAAATTGACTCGTTAAACAGGACGTTTAAAAACCTAACCACGGTTTGAAACCGAATCGAAGAACTCTAGATTCGACAACTTTCGATGTTTATTTTAGCATAGACTTTGACATGATTTTTTCCTGAATCTTATAAATTATTTTTAATACAATCAATTAAAAAGCATAAGCACACACAACTATCTTTTAACTGTTATCATATAATGTATATTATATAAATTATATTAAATATATAGAATAGAGATAATGTTTTGACTACGAATCCAACAAGGCTCAAGTGGGTCATATTTTCATCCCAATTTTTAAATTATGCAAACATACATGCGTAGGCGCATCGATAAGTCAGTAGCCTAATGATAATAAATCATATATTTTACACAACAAATATTTATTTTTCAACATAATTCCCTTCCTTTCCAATGTCCCTAATTCAGTGATGAATATCAATAGCTTAGATTGAACATTATACAGGGAAACCTTCTGATCAAAATTTAGCTAATAACTATGTATTAAGCTACGGATTTATTGATCCACTTTCGTATTAGAAAAGTGGAATAACTCCTTTTATTCTTTTCTTTTACGTTTTTTGTCAAACTCCTGAACAAGTCGGACGCTGTAGTTGACCTTGTTTTCCCCGGTGACGACGACGACGACGACGACGACGACGACAACGACAACGACAATGACGACGACGACAACGACAATGACGACGACGACGATGACGACAACAACGACAACAACAACAACAACCCGCAAGGGCTTATTTCATTCTAATAAACAAATACATTTAAGCAAATCATATTTTTTTAATTTATTATATATACAGTACAAAGGTTGCAGTAATCATCTTCAGTCGGAATAGAAGTAATAGTGGAGTATGACCCTGCAGCAGCCAAGCGTGTCTTTTTTTACTGTCCTCGTCTTTGTTGTTCTGGATTTTTTCTTTCACAGCCTTTCGGTGGTCTATTTTGGCTTTCTTCAAGTAAAATTTTGTCTGGTGAGATTTCTGTGGTAGGTCGATCCTGCTTAAAATAATTCGAGCTGAGATATATGCTAATTGTCCTGGCGCCACAACTCCACTTTCTTCCAGGTTTACAGTCTCATCATGGCTGTTTTGCAACGCTTTATTGATTATAGCCTTTTCTTTATTTTATTTTTTGTATTGCGGCTTCATCTCTGCAACGATTTTCTTCTTTATTGACTTTGTACATAGGTTTTGTTTTGTCTGACTGTCTTCCTTTGTTACCAGCCCGAAGATGTATAGTCTGTAGAGTTTTGCATTTTTTCTAGCGAAATTCTGGGGTTTTTGTCTTTGGTTTTTTTACTGGATCCTGAGACATTACCAAGTCGGCCTTAATTTTGGAGCGTACAAATTTCAATTCACACGCCGTTTTGATGGCTTATCGTTGACACCTGGAGGCGTGAAATCAGACGGGATTTAAGCGAGAAATCACGTTTGAAGATATACTGGTGTGTTGTTTGTCAGGGTTCAATTCCGACCCTGGTTTAGGTGTGAGGCAAATGTCAACTCATCAGGCTAAGAAATCTTTCCATGGTGTCACTAACTTACACATCGTATCTTATTCATAGAGAATTGAGTATTTTCCCCAGTTAATGTTATGATATTTCCCAGCCCGATGAGGCATTGTTTCGGGTTTTAGGATTCCGGG
>VCCN01004310.1:4843194-4858811 GCA_006491835.1 Architeuthis dux
GAAAGAAAATCATTTCTCCCCACTGAAAGTACTTCTAAGAGATAAAGGATGTTTTTGTTACAGTGATGTATGTATTTTTCTTATAAACAAGTTTTTTGTCTCAATATTAAAAGAAACCACGTTTCCCACTCCTGAAAAAGTTATCTTCCAAAGACAAGTTATTTGCTAACCTAGCAAGAAAAACTGACTTAGCAATGCTAAGTCAGTTTCTCTTTCAAACGTTGTTAAGCGAGAGAAATCTTGGCGCTCCTTCCTATCTTCTCACAGCTAAGGATCTAAGGATCCTTATTTTAAATAGTTGAGTTTAAAAATAGTTGAGTTTAAAACAAATATTTTAAGGAACTAAGGATCTAAGGATCTTCTCACAGCTAAGGATAACAATTAGATAGAACTGGTTCTTCTTATTGACAAAATCCGTCTGTAAATTCTTATAAGAGTCATGAGATTTTTTTAATGTATTTCAAATAGTAAACCGTCTTTATGAATTACATATTGTTTCAACTTTTTCGATAAAGATTTAAGGGAACACTCTCTACGAAAGATGCTAATTGGCCATATGCTACAAAAACAGTAGTGTGGTAAGCTTGGGCGTCCCTTGGGCGTCCCCTGGGGGTGTAATCGGGTCACCCCCCGCCCCCGATCAGGTTTTCTCACCTAGGGTGAGAGGGTTTGAAAGTTAGAACCTTATAGTCAATAAAGGATAATGGTGCTGTACAATTGTTTTATGTAACCACAACTTAATGTACCCATATGTCAAGATGGTATTATTCTTCCTCTTCCTCCTATATACCCCCCCCGGAAAGGTGGCAGCTGCAGTGTATGAATATAAATTAATGTTAACATTTCACCGGCTACATCACATCAAATATGATATCAAGGAAATGTTTTCGGAAGAGTTCTATTACAGTATTCTCTTTCTTGCGTGTTATTAAAGGATGACAGTGTGTGCTGAGTAGATTCCGTCATCACTCAATTCCTTGTGGACTGTTGCGGCGGGCTAGGGGGTCTATTCAGCAGATTCTCGAAATGAATGGGGATGATATCGAATAACTAGAGAGAGTGGCAAATAGCAGACAGGATAGTGCAGATCTCTACTCGAAGACAATATTTATCTGTGGAAACAATCTTCTCTCGCTTCCTCAAATCAGAAGATAGTATTTCCTCTCTATTCCCAAGCAAAAGACTGCTTCTCTAAGCCGATTCAGTTTGAATGAACAGGTAAACCGAAAACATGGTTTTCGCCCGTTGAGTCTTGTTTATTTTTTCCATGATTGTGTTCTCGGTTAAATAAAAGCTACATGCATCAGCACTGGTGTTTGAGCTTTATTTCGCTTTCAAGGGCCAAATAGACAGAAATACACCAACTCTAACATTACAGATCTATTTGAAGTAGGAGCTTTCGGATCTACTTCTAGCATAATACCTATCTTGGCATCTTTCGTATCCGAATTTGGGATTGATGGGTTTGGCAGCAGAGTCTGCATATAATCCTCTGATTTTGATCGCCCCTTACTCCAATCCACTTACCTTTGGAGAAATCTCTCTGATGCAATCGAACCTAATCAAAAACAGAAAACAAAAAATGACCTTCTATTGCATGAAGTAAATGTGGAAAGAATATTTTTGTCATATTGTGGACATACATAAATAAGTCTTATATAGTATAAGGAACGAGTCTTTGTCTATATATGCAAAGGTATGCTTAATCAGTCCTAGCACCTTGTTGCAGCATTGGCAATCTATTTGGAGAATGATAGTTTATCATTTACTATGATACCAAGATCCTTTTCATCATTTACAATATCTAGTATATTTCCGTTCATACAGTAATCGCAACACGGATTTCTATTACGTGTAACACCTTACATTTGTCTTCATTAAAAACTAATAACCATTCTCTTGACCATGGCATTAATTTATATGTTAGTATTACATTATATGGATTAACATTTATTGGGTTTAAGTAAGCCTAAATAAGTAATTTCTTTTTAGTTTAATCAAAATAAATGTTTTTCGCTGCCGACTGTACGCTCTTAATGATATAAAACTACTTCAAGCTCTTTTCGCCGTCTCAGAAAAGATAGTAACGACAACTTCTGAAAGACCAACTCTGTTTCATCTGACATTGACATATTTACGGAACCAATTCTAGGGTTGTAGTGTGGAAGAAGGTTGAGATTATTCAGGTTGCTAATGGCATGCTTGTTCAGGATTGATTCAAATAGCTTGCTCATAAGGCACAATAGGCTGATTGGCCTGTATTGTGTTGGTGAGGAGCGCTCCCCGGAGTTCTTGAAGACTGGACAAACGGAAGATATATTCCATGAGATAGGAAAACACTTCTCTTTGAGTCAACGGTAAAATAACTTTGGCAATATTGGAGATATCACAGATGGTAGGTTTTTCAAAACATCGACCGTGATTTGGTCTGGTCCAGTTGCTTTTGACGAATGAAGATCACGAATAATTTTGGACACCTCTTTGACGGTTACTCTCAGGAAGTCAAGAATAGAGCAGACAGTACGGATGGGGAACTCTGATAAGAGATGGTTGGAGTCATCCAGTCTGGAGTTTGATGCAAAGTTCTTTGCAAACAGCTTCGCCTTGAGGAAGTGGAAATAACTTCAGGTCCATTGATTGAAGCCGGAATGGGAGATTTACCACAGTTTAGAAATCTATTGGTTATTCTCTAAATTTTGCAGGAACCCAACCTCTCTTGATCAATTCTGGCTTGAACAGATTCTGAATAACTTGCCTTGGCATTCTTTAACACTCTATGACATTAGTTATGGGCATTACAGAAGAATACCAACGTGGTGTTATTTTTTTCTCCGAAAAGTATCCGGCCATTTGATATTTTAAAAGAATAGCCTACCTAGGACAATGTCCCCTTCTAAGTACTCCCCTGGGGACCTCACACACTTATCCCATCCCCCCTTCCACTTTTCAAAACAGTCTGCAAAGCCCTCTTTCGGAATCGTTCATGGTCTGAAATATCTTGGGGAAAGCCAGAAGTCGCTAGAAGCCCAATCTGGACTGTACCGGGGGCTGACAGAACTGGGTGGTATAATGTTTTGCCAAAGAAAACACACGAGACGTGAATAATGACTCGCTTGGTCATGGTGAATGAGACGGTCACACAGTACACAAGCTCGCTTAATGTCGTCTCACTACCGACTGAGTAACCTGGCTAGAGATTGTCTATTCCTACAAGCACAGAAAGGTCGTCTCCGATTGATTGCCGAGTTACACCAAGGCCGTGCAATCGGTTCTCGAGAACATTCAAAATGATTTTCATGCCATTTATCTCGAAAAATATCTTGATACAATGGAAACACATTTTTCACCCAACCACAAAAAAGGCTAAAAAAAGCCTTAGTGTTTTGGCTCCTTTTTCGAATATTTAGTTTTAAATATATAAATAAAGGTTAACAGAAATTTTAACTAATTTTAGTTCTAACAACTTTAATACTATTGAAGCTCTAATAATATCAACTTCAATATTATACAGTTTAAAATTATTTTATTGTACTGTTATATATGTAGTTCTTTTTTCAATATTTTCTCTTATTTCTATGGATGGATTGTTGGCTTAAAAAGAAAGATACGGAATAGTCACCTCACCCTTCGACTACATTCAGTAGTACAGTTGAAACTGCGTTGTCAGACTCCGAGAATGCTCCCGTAAGAAAGAAAACGACTGATTCTAATCCAAAGAAACTGGAGGAGGTTTTATAGCCGTCAATGATTCATTCATTGTGTACACGCTTAAATGCCAGCTTCGCCGGGCATTAAGCTCGATGTCAAGTCACTTCCTATACATCGAATTAATATTATAATTATTTGCAACTAAATAAATAAGGGAAACTATTTTATAATTAGTATTTTCCCTAAAAAGTATAAATAAAGGTTTCCCATGACTTTTGACCCCTAAAAAGGAAAAAGGTTCCTTATAAATGTTGACCCATAGAAGGGGGGTAAAGTGTTACCAGAATATGAGGTCACGTATAAAAAAAAACTTTACAAAAATGTCATCACAATATGAGGTTAGGTAAAAAAAATTAACTATTAAATGAAATAAAAAATAACTTCCATACGAAAGTGTTCTCAGAATATGAGGTTAGGTAAAAAAAAATAATAACTTCCAAAAGAAAGTGTTTTCAGAATATGAGTTCAGGTAAAAAAAACAACTTACCCCAAAAAATGTGATCAGAATATGAAGCCAAATAAAAAAAAATAACTTCCAAAAGAAAGTGTTTTCAGAATATGACTTCAGGTAAAAAAACAACTTCCCAAAAAAGTGTGATCAGAATATGAAGCCAAATAAAAAATTAAAAAATTAACTTCCATAAGAAAGTGTTTTCAGAATATGAGGTTAGGTATAAAAAAAACTAACTTCCAAAAGAAAGTGTTTTCAGAATATGAGGTTAGGTAAAAGAAAAACTAACTTCCAAACGAAAGTGTTATCAGAACAAAAAAATCCAAAATAAAGTGTGATCGGAACAAAATGTTCTCTGATGAGAAAATATTCTCCGATGAAATCTCCCATGAAGAGAGAATGTTCCATTTTGACGTAATAACGAGTGAGCACAAAATTTATTGCTGCGATTGTTGGAATTAAGAGGCGAGCAAGCAGCTTTTTTATGGAACATAATTTCCATTTCAAAAACGATTAACAGACAAAATGTGCTTCTCACGCTTGGTTATTTGGCAGACGGTTCACCTTTGCCGTCAAGGGAAGCAAGTAACAGTTTTTGCTGACAATGATAAAATCCGAGCCTTCAAAAGGAAATTGGAATTTTGGAAATCTTACATACAAAACTATGCTCTTGACAGCTTCCCTATATTTAAAGACATTTCCAGCGAACTAGGTGGTGACCAGTGTTCCATCTAAGTTGTCTGACTGCCCAGTCTCACAGAAGAAAGATTACGTCACGCAGTAAAATTCTAATGCTGCACGCGAATTTTGAAAGAAAAAAGGATTCAATAATAAGACTATATGGCCGAATAAGCAATGGTCATATCGCTCTTGTTAAGTAGTATCATATGATTGCAGGTTTATGCAAAGATTGTAAAGCGTATACTAAAAAAAGGGCAAAGGAGGGGATAGAAGAGAAAAATGAACCTCCTGACAGTCGAGTGACTTGTTGATTTTTTTTATTTTGATATTTACAACTTAACTTCTTCTAAACATTGAACTATGGAGATTTTTTAAGTGAAGTAATGTATTTTGGCATGAGCATTTTTATGTGAAATATAATGCTTAAAAATGTTAAACAATCTTTTATTTGGACTAACATACTTATAATGTATATAATAAAGAAAAAATATAGTATTAAATAATCATGAAGAAATAATGAAAATCCAAACTTAAAGGCTGACTTGTAATAAAACTGTTGTTTTCGGCAAACAACACCAAATCAATGTACTATCAATATTTTAAATTGATTTCCCACTAAAAAAAACCGTCACGAAATCCAACATAGTTTTGAACGGATGAAGGAGGTTTCTAAACATTTGTTGTGGGGCAGCTTTGCTTAAGATTTCAAGCCAATTGTGCATTTTGTGATAAAAGCATATAATTTGGTACACTTATTAGCCAAAAGCATTCCCAAAATCATTGGATTTTGAGCCATCATGAATTTTCAATATGTCGCCCATGGCAGCCATTTTTCTTCTTTGAGTAAAGTACTCAGTTTACTATTTTTATAGCTAATTTATAAATACAATATACATTTACTGCAACCATTTAAATCGGATTTAATCTTTGTTTTACTTTTCATCCTATGGATGATGAAGATGGTGATGATAAAAATCATAAAATGACACACCTAATATTTTCCACAAGAAATATTGCTTCCAGAAATATAAAATACATATTTCTTGGGAATTGCCATTTGGATAATACATGCAAGTCATTGACAGTTCAAGATGGCGACCCTGACTGGTATGAAATCAGTAATTGAAATAAGGTTGCGTAAACTAGTCTGATATGGATGATTTCGGTGTGAAATCATCCATATTTTATGGTGCAGTATTCGGATTTGGAACTTTAGAATTGCCAAGAAGCTTCTTTCTATCTCACAATTCAAGACGACCACTATGTGTTAGGTCAGATGCTGGTGTCCACTCCAGAACTACCTGTACTGTGTAGATGGGGCCGGTCAAAGACACATGAGGGGTACTATGTTCCCTTCTAGGCAGGCCAGTCCAGCTATGTCTGCAAATGTAAGAAGGGTTGTTTTAGGAAGTGCAAGTGTAAAAAGGCTGCCTTAGACTGTACAGCCCTTTGTTACTGTGAAAGGGGGTGTTGAATAGACTTTCCTGCGATAGAAAACCTAGGTTTGGGTTGTTATTGTTATCACTTTTGAGTTTGGAATTGTGTCATGGCCACCATCTTGAAACATGACAGCCATCTTGAATTTTCAATGATTTGCATGTATTATTCAAAAGACAACGTCGAATAGATTCTACCCGATTCCTAGATCCGGTGATCAAAGAATCATACAATTGCGCAATCTCGATTTAGTGCACTTACCGACGAGATATCCTCAGACTGGCAGTACTTCAAAACTGAATTGTTCAACGCAGCCGAGGAGACAATAGGGCGCAAAAGACCAGTCCCTAAGCAGCCCTGGATCTCTCAAGAGACCCTGACGATCATTGAGCGCCGCCGAGCCACACGTCTGCACGGTGTCGTGACTGAGTACCGCCGCCTCAATGGCGTGCGTAATGCTGCCATCCGACGTGATAGAGAGAGATTCTGGGCTGAGCAGACAACCAACATTGAGACTGCTGCCCATCACAACAACCTTCGTCAGTTATACGGACTTCTCCGACGAGCTAAGGCCGGCCCCCAGCAGCGCAGCTTTCTTGTCAAGGTCAACATGGGCAATGTTCTCTCGACAGAAGCTGACTGTATCAATCGCTGGTAGAAACATTTCAACCAACTCCTTAACCACTCGCCCGTCCCTGAGGACCCCACTCTCAATGAGGAAGCTAACTCTAACATAGCCTCAACCCCTGATTGCCTGACTTCCCCCGTAACTCCGGACACCAAAGGCCCCGGCATCTGTAGCATCACTGCTGAGATGTTAAAGGCCGGTGGCGATAACATCACTCAGTGAATCACAGAAATAATAAATCCTGTATGGATTTCCGAAAAGTTACCTGAGGACTGGAAAAGAAAGGGTGTCCAGCTCAATCGCAACAACCACAGAGGCACCACATTCCTCTCTATCCCCGGTAAGCGTTCCATCCGCATCCTACTCACCAGAGCCTTACCAGCCATCAGAGGCAGAATACACCCACAACAAGCAGGTTCCATGCCCAACAGCTCCACTACAGATCACATCTCAGTGCTCCGGCCGTCATCTCTACATCGCCTTCATCGACCTAAAGGCTGCCTTTGACACGCCCTCATGGAAGATCCGCAAAATCCTCGGAGCGCCATCCACAATCATCACCCTCTTTCGGCAACTGTATAACAGTGCTGAAAGCTGTGTTCATGTAAATAGAAAATACTCCTAGTGGTTCTCCATCAGAAGTAGAGTGCGGCAGGGCTCTGTCGCTGCCCCGGATCTATTAAACTGTGTCATTGACTACCTGATGACAAGGGTTTGCAAGGGTATCTCTGGGGTGTCATTCAGAGATGACATCCTGGCAGACTTAGCGTACGAAGACGACACCACCTTACTCTGCGACTCGATTAACCAACTCAGGAATGCACTGGTTAAATATAACAAAGAGGCAAACAAGCTTGACCTAACCATCAATTGGACAAAGGCCGAGTTTATGCACATTGGCGACTGTCCCGATCCAACACCATTCCATTTCAACAACATCAACGCGCAATTTGTTCCCACCTTCAAATATATTGGATCCCCAGTTTCCAAAACGGGGGACCTTAAACCCGAAATTGGTCGGCAACGGGCACTGGCATTCGCACTTATGCGGTCATTATGGAGGCCGTTATGGAGACATCAAAACATTTCCAAACGAACTAAACTCCGCGTATACCATGCCTCGGTGCTGTCGATCCCCCTGTATGGGTCGGAGACCTGGCCGCTAAACAACACACTGGTGGCCAGGCTTGACGGTTTTGACAGCAGAGCATTCAGGAGAACCAAGAACGTCCAATGGTACCAGAACGTCACTAACGAGAAGCTACGGGAGCTAACACAACAGCCACGAAGAAGAATTCGCTGGTATGGGCATGTAAGACGCCTGCCCCTGGAACACCCAACGCGTGCCATCCTCAATTTTCCTCCCCAGCAGACTGGAGGAGACGACCAAGGGGCGCTCTTCGCACCCGCTGAATCGATATCATCACCAGGGACCTTGGTCTGTGCAACCTGACACTGGACCATGCGCAGCAACTCGTTCAGGACAGACGAGGCTGGAGGGCTCTGGTGAATATGGTTGGCTCCACGCTCCCTGCTGCGCATGAGAAATAATAATTATTCAAATGGCAATTCCCCAAAACTATGTATGATAAATAAATTCAACTAATTATTTCCTCAATATCATATTATATCCATCGCTGATAAAATAATTGATCTGAAAACTGATTAGAAATTTTCAAAAATGGTTGCCAACTTATTTTTAATGCCTTTGGCTATAATTATATGAACTTAACACAGAATGCACAATTATTTCACTAAGCTGCCCCATTATTTGTCTTTTAATTCCTCCATAGCTTCATGGATCACTCGCATTAAATGATGTCGAGAATGCTAGTGTTGTTTGGATAAGTCCAAGAGTATATTTTCATCATATTCTTCCACGATGACTCCAAGATTTTCGATGGGGTTAAGGTCAGGCGAATTTCCTGACCAAATACATCGTTTCGGGGAAAAAATCAAACTTTTCAAACCTGTGCGAGGCTCCGAACGCAGCACACATGATCGTTTTTCAGCAATGAGTTAGTCACTAAACAAGAAAATATATTTGTTGTGCACACCTCACTAGCTATGCACAACTTGCGTAAAAAAACGTCGGGAAAACCTTAGAATACCACGTTCATGATTGTCAATACCATTAAGTTCCATTAAGAGTGCGTTGTTTCCGGGCGAAACATCCAGCTGCAAAGAAAGTTAATTTTATTACAAGATATCGGTTAGAACAATAAGAAAGAGCCAGGAAGAAATACAACCGTAGATGTAACGATAGATTCTGTACTGCATCTTTCTTGTTAGCCTTTCTAAAAACCTTTTTACATGGTCCTTAATTTCTAGGTTCAAAAACGCTGGCTAAACTCGTAAGCCTTTCCTGTATATTGGTAAAGAAAGGAAATGTTAACTTCCAGGAAATTCCAAGTTTCGAGCGATGCCATATGGAAATACATAGGTCACAAAGGCCTAGAATACACACTACCATTTCAGCTCGGACTATTAAGTGGAATACCAGTACCTCAAAGGGATTCCTCACGCTGAAACAATGGTTTGCAGGTTAGTATCTCAGAGCATTACTACTATAGTAAGTGCGATCCTAAATTCGAGCCCAACACTTGTGTCAGACTATGCTATGCTCGTTAAATATTGGAGCGCTTCACTGTGGAGCAATGGTTAGAAAATTAGTCTTTCATAATTTTATTATTATAGTAAGTTCGATCTTCACTGGGAGACCCACACTTGGATAAGATTTGTGAATATTTAGGAGCTTCAGCGTGGAAGAATGGACGGCTAGTTAGTCTCGCAGAGCATTACTATTATAAGAGGTTCTGGCGTCACAGGGAACTCCACACTTGTGGCTTTGTGTCAGGTTAAGTTAATCTTAACAAATAACTTGGAGCATCGCGCTGTGTTTAACAGGTTTGTTTCGGTAAAGTAATTTCGACCCTCGCTGGAGAAGAAGCACCGGATGTGACAAGAGTTCAAGCGCATGTCTTCTCAGATCTAAGTTCAACATTTTTTTAAAAAATAGTATATAGACATCCGTGGATAACCGGAGGGTATAGTGGCTGAAACGTGATAAGAAACCAAAAGAAAACGAGATGAAAATCAGTCCGATTGAACCAATATACAATAGGTTCACACCTGGTCATCTTGACATTCACAGGTTTCACTGGTCGACACAATTCATATCTTATGTTCCGAACTTACATTTTGGCACAGACTAAAAGAATAATTGTTCATTCCGAAAATAAAAGTAGTCTACGCTATGAGTATATTTGTAGGAACGCCAATAAGAAAGATTATGATGTTTATTACACCACCGCAAATGTTTAAGACCCTATATATTGTGTAAACATAATTGTTATGATGTATGGTTGTATATACAAATTGTATACTTTTTTTCACACTAAAATAAAATGTTCTATTTGTTTCTAATTTGTAGTGCATTTCATTCGTAAAACATCTACAAATTGAGTAGATTGGCGTTCCTGCAAATATACCCATAACGTAGATTACTTTTATTTTCGGAATGAACCATTTCTTTCTTTTAAGAGAAAGTCTGTGCAACCGTCGACTAGAACGACTTTGAACGGCAGGAGGCAAAGGGAAAGCAAACACGTTTGGAACAAAGACGCCAACCAAGACGTGATCAGAACTTTAACGTGTGGCTTATCAGTATGTTGTATGAGGAAAAGAATCTTTTGTGACGTTATCAAAAGTAAGAAGCCTGAAAGTCAGACCATAGATGCGCTATTTAAACACGAGTTCAGTTAAATGTTAAAATTAATAAACACCGCGCTATGCGATATGTTAAAAAATGTCTTCTTAAAAAACGAACGCAACCTTACGTCGCAACCTTTGATTTCGAGAATTGATTTTAAAAATGAACAAATATTCTTTTATTACGTCATTTAAAAGTTACGTTCGATATGTTGAGTTGCCAGTCAGTCAGTGACAACGATCGCTGCTAAAGAAGCGTAGCGCATCTAAAAATAAAAACAAATTACTTTAGAGTATTGGAAAAGGGTAATTTTGGATTAGGTTCGCAAAGATTTTAAATAAAAGGGAGGTAACTAGTATAGACGATGTACATCTTATTAGTTAATCATAAAACCCTAACAATTATTTAAGCTGCTGTTCACTTCACTGTTCAGAACAAATGAAAGCAGAAAACTCCTAGAAGAAAATGTTTTTTCTTACAATTTTATGTGCTTTCAATCCATTAAACCCTACAACCATCTGGATATTTGTTAGTTTTTAGAAAAAAATACTTTTTTAGTTTTTACCAGGGCGGTTCTATTGTAACTATAACGCTATAGTCGGCACTTAGTTTCCGCCATCTTACCGGAAGTACGGGGGGTGGTAAAAATATGAAGACGAAATAACACCGATAAATAATTGGAAAAATTAGAAACACTAACCCCAAACCTACCTACTAACCCTAACCACAAACCTACCTACTAATCCTAACCACAAACCTACCTACTAACCCTAATACTAAACCTACCTACTAAACCTAACACTAAACCTAAGCCTACCTCCTAACCTAACCTCCAAACCCATCTACTAAGCCTAACACTAAACCTACTTACTAACCCTAAATCCTAACCCTAACTACATGCTGTATTGGCGCTTAAGTACGGGTCATTTGGCATTTTTTTTCGTTTTTAAGAAAATAAGTGAAAACATTAAATAGAAAAACACAATAAAATCTTGTAGGTCTTTTTGGTAAAAGGTTGGATATACAATTGAAATTGATATAAAAAACGATTAAAATCTTTCTTTGTCATTTCTGACAGTGTTTCTCCACACGAACTCATGTAAATAAGAAGTAAACAGTCTTCCATCTGTTCCAAATTGTCTGCGTAGTGTACGCTTTACGCCAGGGGCCCCAACCTTTTTGTGTCGAATAGCACTTTCACGACAATCAGTAGTGCGACGGACGCCATTTACTTTTCAAGTCAATTTATATTTGGACTTAATAATAAAAACATACATAATAATATTTAATTCCTATTTAAGATAATGCACAAAAAGAATTACTGCGAAACAGCAAGTTTTTAGAAATTGTTTATCTGTCATAAAAAAATCATGGCAAGTTTATAGTTTTGACTTAATAATGAACATGATGGCCGATATAACATGTAGTCCCTATGTAAAATAATGAGCATAATGCACAAAACAAAACAAAATCAAAGACCGCAAACAAAATTAATAAAATCTCTATGTAAAATAATGCATAAACAGGGCCGTAACAAAGGATAATGCTGCTGGGGGTTGGGCGCGCAGTAAGCTCCAAAATGTGGTCCAAGGGCGAAGCCCCGAAAAATTTCAAATTTCTTAGAATCTCAGGACCAAAATTCATTGCATTATAGCTGGCTGAGATGATCAAATATATTTTTTTGCAATAAAATCTGGCCCTGAAAATCTCACAGTCAATGTGATATTGGGCACTGAACTTCATTAACAAATGCCTCATAGTTAGGAGAGTAGGATGATATTTCAGTTCGTAAACAATCATCAAGATGCTCATCAGTAAGACGAGTTCTGTATTGTGATTTTATGATATTCATAGTCAAAAACAGTGATTCGCAAAGGTAGGTGGAGCCGAAAAACGATTTTATCTTGTATGTTGCCCTTTTTAGGAAAGGAATTTTTTCTGCCACCTGCCATCATTCTCTTTATCTCTTATTCTTTTTCTTTATCTTTTGCTTTATCCTCTTTTTCTATTCTTTGTCGTCACTTCACTGTCGTCCTTCCTGTGTGTTGCGTACTGTCAATGACACTGCGCAACACACCGATAGTCTGCAGTACACGAAGTCGATACACTTTGAAAGGTAAGTATCAGAACTATATTTAAATATGTTTAGCTTCTTATTTTTTTTGCCTTCTTTTTTCATGTATTGTTTCGCTTCACAATCAGATTTTAATCCGGCAAATGTGCTATGGCTAAAGAAAGCGGGGTGGGGTGTACAGGGGAAACATGGTGGGAAAAGGTTGTGCGCACAAAGACTTAAAATATGTAATTGTAAGAGCAAAAAAATTAAATAATTAATTGTAGTATTAAAAAAAAAATGTTTTTTAAATAATGGTAGCCAGGCTGTGGATAGCGAGTGAAACACAGTTATTGATCTGAAATTTTCACTGTATAATGTTCGATTTATGTGATTAATGGACAAGCGTAGGGTTTGGTGTGTTGACAAGTAAAGAGATTACGTTGAAAAATAAATATTTGTTGTTTAAAATGAATGTATACTTCGACAGTAATCCTTCATTTATATATGTTTTGGAACTGTGCACGCAAAGTGTATTTTTCCAATTATCCTTTTTTTTTCAAGGTTAATAATTTTAGCAGGTAAAAAGAATTAGCTAATATAATAAATAATTTCACCACAAGACATTAGTACGTATAGAAAGTACACTTCACATTTGATTTGTATGATTTAAATCACATCCAAACACTTTCAAGCAAACTTCTTTCCCAGGTTAATAGCAGCATAAATGTGTAGTAGAGATATTCACCGTAGAACTTAAATATCGACTACTAATATATACGTTTTGAGGTCTTGTTAAATTTCAATGCAGTACGATATTACACTTCAGTTCATGTAGGTAGTTATACACTCCTTATCTCCTGTTTCGCGATGAGACTTCAAAAGGGAAAGATGTAAAACCTAAAGAACATAATGAAGCAAACAAATTAACAAGTTGTACTGGTGCGAGAAGACACCAGAGACGAAGGATACAAATATTTGCGACAGGATTTCTTTGATAGTAATTAAAAGAGTTCATACAAATTTTGTGTGGGCAAATATATATTTACAGTTTGAATTTCTTTTTATAAAGAGATTAATTTTAATCAATTGAAATGTTCTTCAGATTGAAATCAAGGTTCTTCTGAAGAAACTGTTCAAATGTTTGCGTAGTTGTGTGAAAGTGCTAATGTAAATAATTTTAGCATGTAAAAAAACGCCAGGAAAACGCCAAAAGGACAAATTAATTTTTTGACGTCAAACATATTGGGGAAAAAGCAAACAAAAAAACAGATTTCTACAATTGGCGTAAGAAAGCCATTTCATGTTTCGAACATTCATTAAATTTGGTTGGCAAACCTGCTGTTGGTCGTTGTCAAGAAGAATTAATTTTCTTTGAATTTGTAGTAAGCCTGTGAACATTTCTTTCTGCTTCTACCTATCGGTGGGGTCCCCTTTCTGCTGCATTATCCGATGGTGGTTCTCATTTGCCCATTGTGGAAATAATGTCAGATACCAGGTGGTCAGCTCCTGCAGATGCAACAAAATTATTTTTACACAGCTTTTCTGCAATAAAACAAGTCTTAGATAATGTTTCAAATAACAATGATCAGAAGGCAGAGTGTGGACAACAGGCTGGTGGACTACTTTCAACCATGATGATGAAGTTGGAAACAAGAATAATGATCATATTGTAAGATCAGGTATTACAGCGTTTTCAAATGACTGAGTGATCCTGTGCAATCTTCTGGGCAAGATTTCAACACGGCTTGCACACTATGAATCCTTACGTGGATATCTTCAAGCTATGTAGTCTACTTTTTCAGACATTGAGCAAAAAGCCAAGGATCTGACTGAGTGTGACGATTATCAACAACAAACTCGGAGATAACACAAGCGAAATCGTGAGTATGATGATTTCAGTGGTTTAAGTACTGTTGTTAAATCACAAACGCTTTTGAGGAGTTTGAAAGCCGAACATTCCTTGCCATTAATGATAGCTTGCTTTCTGTCCTGTCAAAATGCCAGGAAGCTTATCAAAATTTGAATGATGTATGTGGATTCCTTCATCTGCTACAATCGATTACACCTGAAGATGTTGTAAAAAGGTCATCAAATCTCATCGAATCATACCCGGAAGATCTGGGAAAGTGAAGAATTTGTGCAGTTTGTTGAACTGCCTAAGACTGATCTTGCTTCTCATATTGACCTTGTAGAGTTACAGTTTTACCATTTAATAACAGACAATTCTTTGGAGTCTTGTTTTCAAAATGTAGAAATTGCCTTCCACATTTATTTGTCGCTCATTGTTACCAACTGAAGTGGATAATTATCATTTTCCTAATGAAAAAGGATTAAAAATGAGGGGCACCATGGGTCAAAACAGATTGAACAATTTCACTCAAATGAGCATTGAACATGAACTTCTGTGTGAAATAGGCATTTCCAATATCAATAACAAATTTGCTCATGCTAAATCCAAAGAATGGAACCTTTAAATCAGAGCTTCTCAAAGTAGGAGTCGTGACCCCATGTGGGGTCAGGTAAAGACTATTGGGGGTCGCAGACACATTTGAAATTCATTTTATGAATAATTAATTTAGGTTTCGAGATTTTTTCTAATCTCTATACAAAAAGACGCTCCTTATGGTGCTTTTATATTGTAATATGTTTGAATGCTATTAACTATGGGTTTGTTTTTTTAATAAATTTGGTTTTTGTTACGTTTTTTAATTCATTTTTAAAAGGAATTTCCATAATAAACACTTTGTTGGCTTCTCCATTCACATCTCCATTCGCTGTAAAACTTAAAGATAATAAATGCATTGCAATGTTTTTGATAAATGACGTCATTACTCATCCTCAGTCATTATTCATTATTGGCAACTGTCGCAAATATTAAGACAGAATATTGTGTGGAAATAAACAAGAGACGTAACCTTATCTCTTTTTTTCAGCATTTAGTAAA
>VCCN01004310.1:4858935-4870352 GCA_006491835.1 Architeuthis dux
GGGTCGCGAAAATCTGTGTCTAATCAAAAGGAGGCGCAGGTGAAAATAGTTTGAAAATCCCTGTTTTAAATTGTAGTTTTCTTACTTTAGAGATTTGAACTTGATACCTACATGTATGTGAGACTATTACTCAGACATATGTGTTCTGGCTGTATAGCAAATGAAAAGATTCAATAACTTTACTATGCTAAAAAAATGTTAAGCGTTTTAATATTTATGTGTATCTTTTAAAATTTAGAGCGCCTTTATTACATATGCTACAGGCCCTGGATTAGCTTAATACGGCTCTAATTAACACCGCAATATCTATGACCCTTCTTTTATTGTTTCTTGTGTTACACAGTTCAGTAGGTGCCTCGCTCCTGAATCAGTTTCGTTGTGCAGCCGACATGTGTTGTTGGAGGTCGTCGAATGTCTGATTGCTTTTCTGTAAATCCCTGAAGAAAACAAAAATCGGAAATCTCTCTAGCAACACAACATTTCTTTTTTCTTTTATTTCCAGCTTCTTTAGATACGACGTAAGTTGGGTAATTTCTATGGACTTTGCAAGACAGCCACGTCTGTGCAACCAAACAAAGCAATCACGCCTGTGTAACCAAAGAAGGTGAATGAATTCCTGCCAGAGGAACGTTTCTTCCTTATTGCTTAACCCCATGCACGTGCACAGGGGGGGGGCGTGCTTGAGGTGCTTGAGCCCCTGTCCTTTTCCTCCTTCATATCAAAAGAGCCATTTTAGTCAAAATTGAAAAAATATATTTTAATAGAAGACACGACTAAAATAATGCATTGAATTTAATGGAATTTAAGAATATTTGTCACATACAATTTCAACATTTTTCTTTGTGTGGATACATATATATATATCCTTTATGGCATTTCAGATTTCATTTTGTTTAAATGTTAGGAGAGTGCCTTTTTTTTCAATGAGTCCCTGCCCTTCTGAAAGTTTATGCACGTCACTGATTAACCCAAGGGAACTGACCATGTTAATCACTTGGATTCTGAAAAAGTCAGCCTTCCTGGATTTTTGAAAGCATTAAAACTAGAAAAAAAGGATGAAAATATATCTTGTACGCCATCTTGGAAATTAAACGTATCCAGTGGTCACACTGTGGTAGAACTTTATTATGTTATTAAGCATTTCTGAAAGAAATTCTCTATACTTTCCTACAGAACCCTAGCCAGATCCAGAACTACAAGAGGGAAAGTGTATATATATTACGATAGCAATGCACATTCTTGTTACAGTAGGTTGTTGTTGACCCTTTTGTTTTATTATATTTTTCATAAAGCATTTCAAAGTGTCTGGTACAATTTCATCTTCCTCTTTGAGTACACTTGGGGAAGATTACGTATTACAATCATAGTAAGCCTAATGCCCTCTCTTATAATTGATGCTGCCATCTCAACAATACACGTTTTTTAACAGAGATATAGCAAGTTTTGATGACGTCATAGCTGGAGAACATACTTACTAAGATACTTACTAAGCATTTCTGAAAAGAATTTTCTATACTCAAACTTTCATACAGAACCCTATCCAGATCCAGGACAATTTTTACTCACTTTGTCATTGTAAACACTTCACTATAATCTAAATATGCTAATTGGATTCCTACATCACTTAGACACCAACATTATTGTCTATGATGAATAATGAATGAATAATAGTCATTTTAAGTGACCATCTTGAAAGTTGTAACCTTCCAGTGGTCAGACTGCTGTAATCTTTTGATATGTTATAAAGCACAACTGACAATATAGAAAATGTTGAAATACCTTATCTAGGATGAAAAATAAACGACTAATGAGCATTTTAAGGATTTGTCTGGCGTCCATCCTAAACGCCATCTTGAAAATAATACGTTTCTAGCATGCCAGACTGCGGTAGACTTTTATTACGTTATTAAACACACCTGATACTACAGAAAACCATTGAAACCATTGAACGATACCTTTCCAGTTGTCAGATTGTGGTAAGCTTTTAATATGTTATCAAGCACACCTGATACTTCTAAAAACCGTTGAGAAATCTTGTCAAGAAAAGATAATGAACGAGTAATGTGCATTTTTAAAGATTCGGCGGCCATCTTGGACACCATATTGAAAAAGCACACGGAGGAAAACTGATGACTTTCAATATGTTGTTCCTCACTATATCAAGGAACTATTCTACAAAGATCAGCTTAAATGCTAATGCTCTTGGGCTATAATATTTCTTTCATCTTATCTTCAGTTGCTTTTCATCAACAGCGCGCATCGGTAATAATGTTTACGTAGAATGACGGACTGATTAGATGCGACGAAAGGCAGTTGAAATTAAGATGGAAGAAATACTAGTCAAACAATAATGTCTGACAACGCTTCATTTAATATAAATGTTAAGTAATGGTTTAAAATAATGGTAAAAACCCAAATCTATCTTTAAATTGCATAATTTCCAGTATAATTTTTTTTTTTAAATTGGTTCTTCAATCTATGTTCTCTAAGCAAAGCTAAAGTTTATTGAGTTCAGTATGTTTTAAAACTTGGGGCAATGCCTTTTGTAAAATGGAGGTTTATTTTTAGCCGATTTCTAAGTCTAACTGTGACAATTTTAGCGCCGACTATTCAAATATTAAGAAGGGATAAAATATATTATTTTCAGAACCGAAAAAATGCGAATGTTAATGTGAATTCATATCTCATCGGAGGATACTTTTTCCCGATCTCTGCGGCTTACTTAACGGTCGTAGAATGTAAAAACGACCTGGGCATTACGATAAAAAGGCAGCAACAATATTGAAGAAAAACTAGCCAAAAATTAATTCTGACAGTGTTCTAAGAAATGTTGGACAACTTAAGACTATTGCGAACAAATATCTACGAAACAAATAAAGAATTATTCTCCTTTATTTGTTTTCTAATTACCTCCCTTGCCTGGAAATAATGATTGATGAACTTTTTTAGTCAGTATGCGTTTTATTTTATGAATTTAAAAATTCATCAATTGAATCAATACCTGGATCTTCATTAAGTCGATGAATTTTTCGAAAGAAAATTTTTCCTTTAAAAATATCATCAATCAATGAAACGATGTCAGTATAACACAGCTTCGCTATTTTTACGAAGGATTTCTGCTTTTGGGGGAATGAATGGAACATAAGAACCGTGTGTATAAGTATAACAAATCTTAGAAGAAACTGTATATACATTTTTTTAAATATTTAGCCACAAAGACAACATAATCCGCACTAATGTGGTCTGCAAGCTTTGCAAAGTACACTTGTGCTTGAACAAAGACAGAAACTGTTTTGAGGCATACCACACCCCATTAAATTAGCCTGTTTTTGGCCCGCACAATAACATTTTAAAATCAACCCGGAGGTGTTATTTCTTTTTGTCAATATCAATTGTTTGTATCTATTCATTATATTGAATGTTATTCTTTAATTTTATGTTTTATTTAACTTTCTATTTTAATTTTTAATTTTTTTATATTTTCCATTTTTTCTCCATATCTAAAATATTTTTAGGGGTGCCCTATAAAAGGTTAAAGCCTTGTACATGGTTATTTATTAAGCTCAGTTTAGTCTGACACCGGGCCACATTATGGGGGCACTCAATGAGAATCAAACTCACTAGACTAACGAACTGGTCTGTAATATGAGCTTGCTCACTACTACGGTAGACGCACATATTGCCTAGTGCAGGAGTAGATCGTGATTGGAAGGAGGAAGCGGTCACAAGAGAAATCATTGTTGAAAATTAAACCCTTGTCATAGACCTGGACGGTTTGGAAGCCTCAGTGTATATTCACATTTGATAATTGAATAAGTTTGGATATAACAAGAATCAACATTTACGAGGTCTGTCAAGATAATATCTAGACATTTTGAATATCTCGAGAACCGGTTGCGAGGCTTTGATGCAACCAACCATAGGGGACTTTATTGCGCATGTGTGAACATACACTGTCTTCTGGAGTTACTATGTCGACAGTTTACCGCCATTGAGTGAGCTTGTGTACTGCGAAACCGTTGCAATTACAATGGCCGAGCTTATCCATTCTTCACGTTTCATGCAGTTCTTTTTTTGGGGGAGGGGGACAAAACATCTCATCGACACAGTCTTTCAACATCCTCTTCCCCCACAGACCATATTTGGCTCCCTGTGACTTCTGTTGAAATGGGTGATATTTCAGACCGTGGACGAGATTAAGGAGAACGCGATGAGACAGCTGATTGTGATCTCGAAAAAGGACTGTTTTGAAAAGCAGAAGGGGCGCTGAGATAAGTGTATGAGGTTCCAAGGTAAGGTACTTTGAAAAGGACTAAGGCGCCATTGTCCTAGGTAGGCTAATTTGTTCGTTAATATTAAATGGCTGGATACTTTCCGGACATACCTCGTAATTGGCATTTAAGTGACAGTCAATACAAGAAATACAATAACAGAAAACGTGTAACGGTTAGTTTCAATTTACATCGGGTTCCATTCCTCATGGCATATAAATTGAATTGTAGTAACAATTTAATATTTGTTTTACAACTATCCGTAAAGCGGGCTATATAGGGAGTAAAATCAATGTCACTAGTTTGTGGAGCCGGCTGCTTGGTACAGTATGTTTTAGACCTCCTTGGGAATGTAGTAGCAGACTAATTTGGGGACTGGTGTACTCAGCGACACTGAACAGGCACATCACTGGAGCTTGTGAAGATATGATAATAAAAAAAACAAATCCTAGAATAAAGAATAACAATAAGAAATATTTATTGATTTTACTAAAGATACATTGGTGAGATGGTTATTCATCTTTTGCCAAAGTTAATATGAATGCACCAGAGTTCATCGTCGGCCGGAACAAAGTTCAAACGTGCGAATTCAGATCGTGATGTGGGGTGGTAGCATTAAGGTGTGTGTTGTAGGCGACAAGAAAATCTGTAGCCCCGTAGACAGGGAGAAGTTTTGTTAAACATCAGCCTGGTGGTGCTTCGGTGAAATTCACTTGCTTTACCCTGTTTTTTCTCTGTATTTATCGGCACAGAGCGGCTCCAAGAGAGCGGTCCGGAAATAGTCCGCAGCGGCACTTCCGATTGGACAGAAAATATTTATGGTGTTTTGTCACCTATTTTCATTAGCTAGCAGAAATTGCTGTTGCCATCCTATCAGTTTGTAAAAACTACTTCCAGTCTTTGAAGAGTGGAGACGGTCTCTCCAGCTAAGATGATAGCTGAAGGCTCAATAGGTTTGCTGCAGTGAGGGTAGAGGAAGAAGGAAGAAAGGGAAGGAAGAAACTGAATTTAAACACCAGAACGGCCAACAATGTTCATATCCTCTAAATTAATAGCGTAAGAGCTCCGTCGGTAACTGCCTCGTCACCCCTTGGATTAATAATGGAATGGGCCATCGTCATGATGAAAAAAGAAAGGGAAGAGAGTGAAAGAGAGGGGAGAAGGGAAGAAAATGGGGGAAATAATAAGAGATTCCGTTGTCATGGTAATTAAAACGTCACAGAGACGCTACGTTTGCTTCAATGAAACGGAAGAAAGAAAGAAAGAAAGAAAGAAAGAAAGAAAGAAAGAAAGAAAGAAAGAAATAGTGAAAGAAAGTTAGAGAAAGAGAGAAAGAAAGGAAACGGATTGTTAATAAGAAGCAGAAAAGAAAGGTATTTTTTTTGCTTGTGTGAAGCGAAATCATTTAGTATAAGTGAAAGTTTTGGTCATTTGATAAGGCGGTCAGAAGAAAGAGAGATAGAGAGTCGCGAACTACTCGTACGCGGGGGGAAGAGAAATAGAGGATGTATTTATACATTTTTCCATCAATTGTCTCACGATTAAGGGTATCCGGCTACTAGCAGAAAACCCCCGATTTCAGCTAGTATAACAAATTACGTTATGGCATTACTTTGAAAATACTATGTTAAAAATACAAAAGATTTCTACATTTCTGGTCGTTCCAGTGTTAAGCAAACGAATGCGAGACAGGAAATCCTTTTTGAATGGTCGAAAAATCATTAGCTGACGGTAGATTAACATTTCAATGGAGCTTAAGACGAGAAATGGTTTAACTGAAATTAGATTTTAAGCAATTGATGGAACAAGGGAGATAATTGGTTATTTAAAAAGAAGGCTTCCTCCTGTCCAGACAAGCCTGGGCGAAGTGTATGGTGATCCTGGGATGCCCAGTCGACAGAACCTTCCTCTCGGCCTGCTTTGAGGAATATAGAGAGGCGTGCTGATTAGGAGATATAGAAAGGGTAAGGGTAAGATTCTTTGTATCTTTTTTTCTCTAATGTGTTCCTGCAGTAAAAGTAATAATGCATGTATGATGAAAAGATGTACATGGCAATGTTGCATGCAAATAATAAAGGCAAATATATTGTAATATTACAAAAATGTATTTATTAAAAATAAGCATATTTTCAATATAAGTTAGTTCTCATCTATGGTTTGCTACTTAAAAAGTCCTTCGTTGGTTGAAGATGTTAAGAGAGAGAGAGCGAGAGGGTGTGTGTGTGTGTGTGTGTGAATGCGTACGTATGTAATTGAAAGGAGTGAGGTGCGCGTCTCTTAAATGTGGAACAGTCATAGTTCCGTTAAGGCAACAGAACCACGACTGGACAAAGGGTGAAAATAGTTCGTCTTCTATTAAGAAGAGGTAAGTGGAAGGTGTGAGGCTGGTCGAAATGTTGTCTTTTCGGGGTGGTTCTTCTCAACCTCTAAGGTAAGATGGGAATAGACAAGATACAAGGTATTCCTAGGAATTTGGTCTACAATGCGTATCGAATTACACTTCAATTGGTATATTTGCATGTCCTGTTAATCGGTTATCTGGAATTGTACTTGGAACAGATAACTTGGTTCAAGGGATATCTGAACCTGGGTGTTCCGTGGAAAATATGTGTCAAACGATTCTACTCAATAACCGGAGTGTGTGTGAGTGCAAAATACACATGTGTGATATGTATCCGTTACAAGCTGTCGGAAGGACGTCAAAGTTGGCATCCAACCGTCTTTAGTTAGGTAGCTCCACTCCCTCGTTTGGAATCAGAGTTGTCGTTCTCCTAAACTGGTTGCCTTCCCAAGGCTAGAGATCGCAGTCTGCCTTGCTAGTTTGCCCATAAATGGGGTGGGGATTGGAATGGTTATTAGAATATTGTAAATCTGGGATTGGGGAATAGGTGTAATTTTCTCCAAATGTCGTAAAAATGTTGGGGTTTTATGAAGGTTCAAATAAAAACGTATAAAGTTTACTTTCGGACACACGAGGTTTCAAACATAATTGTTATACATACATGTTCCTTATGAGGTGGGTATTCAATGTGACTGTCGCCAAGTGGTTAAATCATTTAATAATTTGGTTGGGGCTATAATTCTATGTATTCTCTGATATTAATTTTAATTTAGGTAAGTGCAAATATTTTGATTGGTGGTGTCTTATTTTACAGCTAAGATGTAAAACCACTTACTTTCAAATGTTAACTACTGTGTCCATGGAAATATACGAAAATATTGGAAATCAATTCGTGTGTTAAAAAAACGTGTTCTGCCGCCATGGATCGTCTCGTCGTGGGTTGCTCATTTGAGGGAGGGAAATCGTGAACTTGAGAAAGGAAGGAAGGGTGACTCGAAAACTGGTTGTAAAAATATGAGACATATTTTTATTTCATAGCATACATCTTTGTCGACCGGAGAATGAAGAGTGGGAGAGGGATAAGGAGAACCGTCAGGGAAAACCGGACTCGTGCCTTCCAGCCTGGCTTAGGCGATCTGCTTCTCTGCTGAGTCCTCTGAGTTTTCTGTCTTCTCTCCGGATCTGCTCTGCTTTATGGATTCCGAACGCCTACGCTTGTGTCATTTCCGGTTTCCACATCCTGCTTTTTGGAACACCTATGCATATGCTAAGGTGGCCGAGTCACTTCGGTTTCCGCACAGGTGTTGACCTGGAAATAACCCTTTCGTGGCAGCATATCATAACAACAATGGCTTTTGGGGCTAAAAAGTAGTGAAACATTATTTTGCCGTTCTGTAGCGAAAACAGATGCAGGTGTGGTTTCATTATATTTTACCCTACTTTTTTATATGTTCACCCATATTTTTAAAAAAAAGAGATTTTCTGTTCTGCCAAATCATGGTTTTGGGTGTTTTAACAGCAGAAAGTCGAACAAAATGTCCGAAATATCGTGTATCTTAAAGTGAAGAATTACCAAAAATACAAAATAAAGTATATAAAATGTTTATACTATTTTATATCAAGCGAGTTGTAAACATTTTTTAAAAAACGACAGTAATATTTAATTCTTTTCAAAACTATTGGATATCGCCTCAAAATATAACACGATTTTGCTTAATTTTTTCTGTTTTTAATCATGTTCCCATTTACCAAGGCTGTTGTATCCGTGTTAAATTAGTGTGTGAGTGGTTACGTGCCTGCTGGCAATATTAGCAGAGTGGAGGAATAAAATTTTGAATTTAGCACGAATTAGCACGCTGTATTTTCACTTGAGACTCTTTATTTTTCATTTTAATTGCCTTTGTTTTTTAATAGATTATTAGTTTCGGGCGGCTGTGTTTTGGTGTGATGGCAGGGTTAAATTGAACAGGACCTATCGCAGAAGCTTTGGTGCGCTTGAGCACATTTGGTTACATTTTTGACGGTTTTATGGCCGTGCATACACTGATGGTTCCTTTGCTTTTTTTGTTTTGTTTATTAAAGAATTTATTATTTGTTACTAGAGATCTGTATGTTAGTCTAATGGTTACCAGTTCCGACGTCTGTGACTTCTCTGTTGTGTTCAAGCCTTAGACATATCTTCTTCTTCCTTACCTTTTTATTATTTCTTTTTCTTACTGAGGTAACGCACTGTGCTCTCTCTCTCTCTCTCTCTCTCTCTCTCTCTCTTTCTCTGCACAATTGAATTAGGTAATTCTATTTTTGTTAATTTGTTTGTTTTAGAGAAGTGCCACCTATCGTAACCAGCTGGCCATAATTCTTTTTTTTTAAATTTAAAATTTAGTGCTGCCTCTTTTGAAAATGTATACATTTTTGTTGTGTCTTCTTGCTAAGAAAATTAGTAAAATAAATAAACAAACATTGCAACGTTGCACAGTGGTTATTGTTAGGGGAGTGGGAGACAAAAAGCAAACTTGTGCTTGTGACTCGTTTAGGGCCGGGATTTTTCTCATTCCAAAAGGACGTTTTTTTATGACACCGGTGACGTCAGCTACTACGTCATGTCATGCTGAATAATTTGAATATCAAATCAAAACAAAACAATCATTTCTGACTTGTTTTGGATACTGTGTAGAGAGAGAGAGAGATAGAGAGAGAGAGAGAGAGAGAGAGAGAGAGAGAGGGGGGATGAAGACAATTGAATTGTTTTGTTTTTTCACTTTTTATTTCTTTTTTAGATTTGAGGGATGAATTTTACGAAGAAACGTGTTAAATCAAAAAATAAACGCAAAAGACCGAGAATCGAAACCAATATGTTTTACAGACAAAAAATAAAATACATACAGCGTTAAAACGTTTATTTACTTTCTATAGCTGCGGCCTTTATTTCAAGATCAAAATGTAGTATCTATTCTCTTTACGTTAACGAAACATAGGAAAAAACAATATAAAAAATGGTAGCGTTTAAAATTGAAAACGAGAATGTTATGTCATATGGATTTCAGTGACGGCAATAAATAAAATCCATAACAACCTCTGTTTGTGTCAATTGTTTTTGTCAATTGTTTTTGTCTTTTGGGAAAATAAAAGAGTATCATGTCTCAAGAAATGTTTATTGTGTCCGATAATCAATGTACAAGATTGGCAACACAACCTTTTGACGCCCTTGTCGCAAGAAAATATTTACAATTTGATTACAGAAGAAACAGAAGATATTACAAGCTTCATTTCTTTCTGCAAATATTACTTTAGTAATTTATTCCCAAATTGATACAAGTCTTGACCACATATACACATGATGGAGACATGTCCGTCTGCTGGGGGAGTGGGGACATCGGGGCATTCCCCACCTCTCACACCTAGGGTGAGGGGGTTTGAAAGTTGGAACCTTATAGTCAAGAAAGGATAATGTTGCTGTACAGTTGTTTTATGTAACCCCAACTTAATGTACCCATATAAAAAGATGGTATTATTATTATTTGCTAGTAACAGGGTTGGCACTAAGATATATTCCAAATATATCCCCCACCCCCATCACTGGAATTGTAGCAGCGGACGCCCATGTCTAAATACTTTCAATTTGATTACATCTATCATTTGAGATTTAGATCCCGAAACGATCAGTTAAAAAGCTAAATAGTTTCAATTAATTACATCTTCTCTGGCCAAATACATTCTTCTAAGTTAGATGACGTAATCAACGCAAGTGTTGTAGGCCGGGTGCCAGCAGGGCCTACCGTGCACACACACACCACCCATGATCCTACATTGAGGGTACCAAAATGTTCTTTAGGATGTCCTCTTTCCGAAAGATTATGTTCCCAAGAAAAAGGTTGGGAAGAACTACCTCATTTGCATAAAACAAAATGGTAGCCAGCACACACCCAAAAAAACAGAATTTCATATCTCGTCTCACAGTTGATATATCTGAGTACTTTAAAGGGCTGTCATGGTTTTCAGACATGAGGAATTCAAAAATACACTTTATTTTACCATAAAAGTAATTAATTCATAGATATTTCAGTATGTTACAAGGACATTTCAAGTATACTTTATAGGCCAAAGTCTATGTATTGTGGAGTTAATTCATGAAGGAGCTATATCGTTAGAAAGAGAATTTGATCAGCTTTCCAACGGAATCAAGAGATACAAATTTATAACATAGCCCTTTGGAAAGCGGGTGAAATTACCTTTCTAACGATATTTATATATGTATACCACCATCAAGGATTAATTTCACAATCCATAGATTTGGGACTGTGTACACGAAATGTTCTCGTAAAATGCTGAATACCTAGCTGTAACTTAGCTCGCTGCGTTGCAGTTCGTAACGTTCACCTGAAAGCTAGAGGTGATTTAATGTTACGTTGCAGGGTATGAAGTAATATCAAACTTCGATCACCGCTGAAATCGTTGTGTCTTTCTCGTTTTGTTCGGGGTTGGTAGAACTCGTGTCGTCAGCTGGTTCTTGGTTAATAAATTTCAATTCATATACAGCACAAATATAATTGCGAAATCTCGAGTTGAAGAGCGCTTTTAAAAAGTATTTGTTTTTATTGGCTTTGAAAAGTATCTATTGTTTGCAAGTCGGCTGCTTCCGGCAATAGAGCGACCTAGGAGAGAGACGAAACGTAGAGTGCAACTACTAAGGTTTTAGTTGGTCTCCTTACATGATTTCGTGTCGCGTCGAGTTAATGACCCGTATAAGTAGAGTCAAGTGGCTTTCTTTTTCCTTTCTTGTTGCTATTTACACTTAAAATAATACG
>VCCN01004310.1:4909223-4924297 GCA_006491835.1 Architeuthis dux
AAAATAGGAAAACAATGCATGAAGCTATACATTAAGATCTTGTATTGAAAGAGTGGATCCATCAGCGTTGTAGTGAACACATGCCACTTAATGGTATGCGTATCAAGAAACAAGCGAAGATTTATCATGATGAACTAAAAATTGAAGTGAACTGTGTGTATTCAACAGGCTGGTTGCACAAATTTAAGAAAAGACATGGGGTTAAATGTCTAACGATTTGTGGTGATAAAGTATCTGCAGATTACAATGTCCTAATATTTCTTCTCACAATGATGTCAACTGATGTACCCACTCCCACGAGCCATATATAATTTTAGTATCTTTTGTAAGCAGAGATCAATCTTTTTGGTAATCTGAACTTCATAACCACCTAACTTATGTTTCAGTGTATGACCAGCTTTATTATTGTTAAAATTCTCAGAGTTAGTTTCCATTACATTTACATGTAATTCAATGCATATTTGTTTTTATATCTATAAACACCATGGTTTGTGGCTTTGTAACACTGATTTGGACATTCAAGTTATGTACATATCTAAGTGTCCCCCATGATTAATACATCCACATTTGCTTTAAGTAACAAGTCTGTAGACCAGATACAAATTTCATATACAAAACACCAAATTATGTCTGAATAAAATAGCTTGAAAAGAAAAAGGGTTTTCTTGCATTCTTAAAATTAACCCTACCCAAAACACAATGAATCATATTAACCAAACTCTTCAATATATACTATCTGTTCTGTTGAAATGACAACGATTGACTGAACACACACAGAAAGAAAGAAAAAAATTTTTAAAAAAACTGATAGAAAGTAAATTTATGCAAATCATTTGAGATTTGCATAAATTTACTTTCTATCAGTTATATATTTAAAAAAAAAAAAAAAAAAAAAAAAAAAAAATACATTGAAATATTTTATACTTGAAGCAGTTTTCTATTATCAGGTTAGAAACTGAATCCGCCAATGATATAATGAAAAATACATTTGCTCATAGCGTGTATCTGTTACCTGTAAAATCATTTTAATTGTAAAGTGTGTGTTCAGTCAATTTTCCTTACCCCTAAGTGATGGAAGCCTACTTCAATTTACAAGCTTTTATAGTACAGCTAAATATGGATGACCAGAGAAAAATTGATATTATTCCAAACATTAAAATACTGTAATATGACAGGTAATATTCTAGTATCTGAAATAAAACCAAAAAAATAAGATAGAATAGATTATCCACTCTTGTTATCCTTCAAACCTTTCCCCACCCCAAAACCACCTTTACCCATTTCACTGTCACCTAACTTAATTCAATAACATTTTCACTTGTCTGAACATGAACAAAATTCTAGTAAACAATAAAAAAAATTAAATAAAACAGCTTTTAAATTTAAAGAGCTTTTAACATACAGCACAAAAAACAATTGTTTTTTTTTTTGTACACAATTAAATGGGAGATAAACATTAAGAAACCAAGATTACTTTACAGGCCCTCATCCCGAATATATGTCATTATGAATAGGAAAATATTCCAAAATTCTGGTCCCAGGCATTTTGGATAAGGGGTGCTCAACTGCACAAACAGCAAATATAATGTGTGCAGTGTCTGATCAATATCCCCAGGTCAGATTAGGGTTGCGATTCCTGGGACATCAATGTTTGTAAACGTAACGCATGTGTCAGCAGCTGTTCGTGTTTATGGACTTTCAGAAAGTTAGAATGAGGAAAACTGGTTTGCCAAAGTATATTTTGGATTACCAACTGTTTAATGTTAACAGGTAAATTAGTGAAAACATTAATAATGGCATTAGGTGTCTAACAATGTGGCGATAAAGCATCTGCCGATTACAATGTCCTAATGTTTCTTCTCACAGTGATGTACCCACTCCCTCAAGCCATATATAGTTTTAGTGTATGGTACTGTATCTTTTGTAAGTAGAGATCAATTTTTTGGTAAGCATTATCTTCATGTGAAATCTGAATTTCATAACCACCTAAACTATCATGTTTCTGTATAAAACATTAATAAACGTCCTTTGGTTCTGAACGTGTTCATGTGCTACTCCAAATACTAATTACAATCTTGACAAGAGTTTAAAAAGAAAAGAAAAAAAATAGTTGGTTCAATTTTGTTAATATAAAGAAGTAAAAAGGCACCAAATATTGAAATTATTCATGAATATTGATTTTAAACAGGAATTGAACAAGGACTCAGTTTTGAGCCACAGAACACATTTCACACCCAAATTACAAATTGTCCAATTGTGGGACATGCACCCCACCAGTCAGAATCACTGTTTTAGACATTAATAAACAAATATTTGAGTCCTTACAGATTGTTCAGCTTCATGAAGAATATCTTATGTAAGCTGTGAATCAATGTGATGAGGTTTCAGTTATGTAAGATTTATTTAAATTTGGTCTATATGCATGTAAATTTTCAGTGTTTATTATTAGTCTGTGGAGATAAAGATGTCAATGTGAAAAACTTTGATATTGCTTTCTCAAGAGGGGGAAGAAAAAAAAAGACAGCATTGGTTTTTATGCTTACATTATGCCAAGCATAATATCTTTTAATGTTAAAAAATATATAACAAGAGTGCTCTCCCTTGTAAGCTTTTATGAAAATTGTAAGGAAAATGATTAAAAAAAAAAGAAAAAAAAAAGTGGAAATATTAGAAATAAAGAAAAGCCAAAGCCCAGTTATAAATGTTTAATGGTGATGTGAATCTAAAACTGAAAAAAAGTCAGTGAAGTGGGCAATCAGTCATATCCAATCTTCATTAGCAAAAGCTCCTTTAATAGTATTTGTTTCTCTCCATCCATCCCAATTCTGGCAATGAAATTTCACAAATGATTAGAGGGCCTGAAGCGTGAGCCACCGTTGCAAATGTCATACCAATGCCCGTTAACAAGAGCAAGGCAAACTTCAGGTGGTAGTCATGCCAGGCCCTGTTACAGTGTTCTTCACAGATGCTAAAAATCCAACCATTGGATTTTGTTTTCCTTGGTTCTTGCATCAAAAGCCCTCTGAATGCTGCTTGCTGGACAAGCGAGCAATAATACGCTCCAGTTGTCGCTTGGCTTCACACTCGGGGAAGTTCACCATGTCATAGTACTGGGGAGCAATTTTGATCAACCTGAAATAGAAAAGATATCTTTTAGTAAAATATATTGGCATTATTTGACCAATGTAGAAGCCAACTATATCCTCATGTAGAGAATTTCCTTTTGGTGCCGATACATTTAGCAAACTGATTTTACAAAACATTTTGCAAATCATATTCATAATTGTTTAAAACACTGAGATTAAATATTAGCAGACATAGATAAAATTATTAGGAAAACAATCTCATCAGTACAGATAACAGAAAATAATTGATACTTGTTCCCATTGCTGACTGCAGCTTCTACAAAGTTTAAAATTACATTCAACAAGGAGACAAGAATTAAAGAAAGTTATTAGATTTTTAGCACTTCAAAATGGGACCAAAATCAAAGTGTCATATTTTAGTGGGAATTAAAAATCAACAGGAGTTTATGATAGATACGAGTTAATAAGGAACCATCTATAAGTTATGCATTTAGCCATGGTTTTAGAAATGAACATTATACTTTGGCTTCTTGTTGCAAACTTGTAAATTAAAGAGGCACAAATTCTCCTAGAGATTTTCCAGCACCGATTGTTGATTATGGCAGGGGAGAGCATCTATTGTATTAACAAATAGATATTAGATTTAGGAATCTAATGAAGTGCAAGCAAAAGTCTCTTTTGCCTTTTAGGTGTATTCCTTCATGCATGCTCACAGAATTAGAAACAAGTTATAATTACCATTCTGGTTTGATGTCAGTGACTGTACGAATGTAATTCTTTGTGGTAAGTACAAACTCGTTGTAAAGGACCCACTCTGGCTTGTGGTCAAGACAGGTCGAAGGGTGTAGCTGGACAACCTGGTTATCCTTTACAGTCAAGTAGTGGCCAGTTCGTTCCAGATGTGCTACCTACAGGCAGAAAACAAGCATATATACATAAATGGATTCAACTTCAAAGAGAAAAGAGAATTTTTTTTTTAAAGCAATGCATGTCTACAAGGAAATGTTAACCTACAACTAGTACAAGAATAGTTGAAATAGCAAGAAGGAAAGGAAGAGAGAGCATCTGATTTGAAAAGGCCAGAGTCAAATATAGGCTTAGCAACCAGTTTGCTAAAAAACATTTAAAGCTCAGAAATAAAACCTTAAATTTGCCTCCCTCGATCATTTGGTAAACAATTTAATGAAACATGGAAAGGTTCTTTTTTTAAAAATTTTCTTTTCAAAATATCTATGAAGATGTAAAGTGTGTAAAGGAGGATATGAATATTATTGTAGTAAGTGACAGTATTACTAAGTGAATGACATTATTCAGAATTGTTTGGATTCAACAAATTTACCATATTTCCTGGTTGATAGGACATTTTTTCCCCTGAAAAATGCCCTATAAAGTGTGTTTGTTTTTTGGGGTTTTTTTAAAATCACTCTGCATCTTAGCACTCAAAGGTCAAGTTGTAGAGAGGAATTTGCCAACCCTCACAAACTCCAATACAGTAAGCAGTTTTTTTCCGAAAAATACCTAGCTACTATAGAGTGCATTTTATCACTTGTAGCGTCTTATCAAAGAAATACAGTACTCGTTTTGGAGATACCAACAATTTTTTTTTTATCACTTATGCAATATTGGCAAAAGCAGTTAAGCTTTTTTTTTCTTCAAAGATTTGGAATAAAAGATATGAGTAGCCACACATAAGATCCCAACACCATTTATAAAAAGTTAATGTTATTTTTAGAGCTACAATGCTCAGTTTTTAGTTTGAAGCTGTGTTCTGTTTCAAAATAAAAAACCTGAGCATTGTAGCTTTAAAAATAATGAAAATATCAACTTTTTTTAAAAAAATGGTTCGTTGGGCACTTATGCGTAGCCACTCATGTATTTGTAGAAATAGGACCTGGGAAGACAGCTTTATCTGGAGCCTATATTAACCCTTATAGCACAGCCAGGCCAATATATCAGACTTGATAACGTAGCCAAAAACACTACACGGGCGATATAGCGGACTAAAAAGGCCAGCTGGACCAGCATAAAAACTTAAGAAACCTACGTTGACGGTAGTGTTTTTTGCTATATGGTCAAAAAGGCCATAGTGCTAAAAGGGTTAAGACACTGGAAATACAAACCAGGCTGAAGGAAGAAGAGTAGCAGTAATGACACTGATTAGTCATTGGATACTAAGTTAGGCAGCTTAGGTAAACAGAAAATATTGATAGGAAGGAAAGAGAAGTCAATAGGCAAATTAAAATACTTTGTTACAATTTTCCACTTTTCATAACAAGCTTTACAAAGGTTCATTTCAAAATTACCACATTTCACTTAACTTTCTCTCTGGCTTTGTTCCATGGATTAGTAGTGTTCAATAGGAACTAATAAAATTAGCCACAAGATTGAAGTATTAAATAGTTTAGGAGTCATTAACAGGCTTGAGGTGTTCAAAACCTGGAATGGCACTCTTGTCTACAATAAGATGCTGCTTATATTTGAGAGCCCACACATACAAATCATTTCAGGTTTTGAACTTAGTAGGTTCTGTGATCATTAAGACCATTTAGAGTAAATGACAGCAGCTTAATATTCACTGATTTAGTGTGAAGAAGAAAAAAATTAACAGTTTGAGAAAACCCTTGTTTTTTTAGAACTGAATGACTTTTCGGGCACATTGATACTTCTAATAGATAAATACCAAACATTTCATTTTGAGTAAAATTAGCTTTCATCTGTGAGCCTGCAGATAAGAGGTATATTCAATCAGTTATTTCAGATCTTTTTGAATAAAAAGACGAGACAGTTGATTGAGATGGAAAGGATTTCTGGTGAGGAACAAAAGAGAAGGCTAAGTTAAGACATGCACCACGTTCAAATGCTTACACACCATTCCGCATTTCATGAAAATAAAAAATAAAAATAATATCAGAAGTTTTTACTCATTTTTCTGATATTTGACAACTTTTAAAATTGAAAGAAAATAAAAAATTAAAAAAAGATTGAAACTGGAATAGGCCAAAGTGAGGTTTTCTAATTCTCCACCAGTAAGCAGTTATGTTCTCACAAAAAGGAAAAGAAATTACAAGTCTACATTACTGATCTCTACATTCTAATAGATTTTAATTTATATTTTTTTTCAAATTAAAATAGTATTACGAATCTAAAATTGCACATTTTTACATGTTTATAAAGTTTTTTAAATTTTCAGCTGTATACATTCTTATAATTGAAAAATGACTTTATTCCTACAAGTTTTTATGACCACCGCCATGGCTGGATGCAAACCCACCGAAGTGTACTCAATTAGCTGCCGAGTGCACAGGGAAATTTGTCCTAATGAAGAGTTTTCCACACTCGTCACTCATACCGAGAATCGAACCCAGGACCTTATGCATGTGCAGCAGACGTGCTAACCATTACACTATCCGAGCGGAGACTTAGAGAAGTGCTGTTCTAAAAGCTTTCACTTGACCCAAACAGATCTGGACTGCTTACCAAATCAAATTAAGGATCTTCCCTTACGATTATATACACTATACCCAAATCAATTTTTACAAAAATCATTTATGCCAACTTAAAGACAGAAATACTAACAAATTTGGGTTAAGTTTTCTCTTACTATAAAAGTACATAAAAATAAAATTAAAAGTCTGTTTTAATTAATTAAAAAAAGTTAAGATGAATTTCAATCTAGCATAAATGCTTAATGATTGTCCATTAAAAGCAGAAAAATTAGAGAATCAGGTTTATATAATAAAGTATACATGAATATTTTTTTTTCTTCTAAATCTTACCGTATATAGAAGTATATAAGTCAAACATTTAATTAAAAAAAGAATTAAACCAGTCAAATATTAGACTGCATCCAATATGTTGGTATTATGACTAAAAGGGCCATCTACCGAAGCTCGACATTTGCAGTTATAGGGTTTGGAGGAGTTGCAGTAAGCAGTAGTTCTCCAAATAACCATCCGTCTTATAGTCCAGCATATACAGTTGTATAAATTTTTCCATTTTATTTAAAATAAACAATATACAGACAAAATCTACAACTGAGTCGACTATTTATACTAAACAAACCTAACCAAAGTTGTAAACAATCCCAAAATTAAGTATGTGTGATGAGAAAGAAGAAAAAAAATGCAGTCATAGAATGAGTGAGAACATAACAGCTGGTACCCTACAACTTTTTCACCTTGGTGGGTAAAGAAAGGTGAGCCGAGATTGATGCCGAGGCTGGAATACCTGAAAAAGAGATTTCAAGAAGAAGGTGAAAGAATGCTTTGGCCAATCAGTCTGCATATCTGATGCAGAGAAACAGATGGCTTTATGATGGAGAACAAACAAAACTTAGATGAGCAGAACACAGGATGACAAAAGAGGAAATTATCAGTGCAACCTACATCGACAGGTTTACAGCTTTTACAACATCTGATGGATGAATAGATAAAAGATT
The DNA here is from genome assembly GCA_006491835.1 of Architeuthis dux. Taxonomy (NCBI): domain Eukaryota; kingdom Metazoa; phylum Mollusca; class Cephalopoda; order Oegopsida; family Architeuthidae; genus Architeuthis; species Architeuthis dux. The sequence goes on from VCCN01004310.1 coordinate 4,916,748, forward strand.
TCCCAAGTTTTTATTTTGTTTTTAAGGTAAGGTTTAGAACAAACGAAATCATAGAAATGCAGTTTTATTTGGAAGCAGAAAGCAATATAACTAATGCAGTTCAGAGTATTTGGTATCTAATGAATTAATACCAAGTTAGAACAGTATCTGCCTCAAAACGGTCTTTCTATTACTGTCTTACCTTTTATTGTCATGTGGATTTGGGGTTTTGACACACAGATGCCGATCTAAATCATGGGACCAAATTCTTATCAAATCTGATCACAGATTTGAGATGTGCGATCCAAAGTATTTTTGTCCACATTTTCTCAGGAAAAATATTGAGTAATCAATAAAAGGTGAAGTCAAACTTCTTCACAGTAACAGACACTCACAATGGTCCATGATCACCAATAACAGGTGATAGTGTCTGTGTAGATTAAAGTGTTTTTTGTTGCTGCTAAGGCAAAGATATATATTTAAACTGCAACTTCAGAAAACCAACCTATTTACTAAATGCTCTAATCAGGTAAGGAACATCTAGCACAAAGATCAACTTGAAAAGTTTCTTTGATGAAAATCAAGTCCTACTCTCAAGAGGTCTGCTCACATCTGAGCTTTTCGATTATTTTGCCATCTTATTACTCAATGTGTATTTGACATTGTGTCATCGCTCACTAAGGGTGTAAATATTGGTGAAGAGAAACAACACTGACCTGCATAAAGAATCCAGCCACAAGAGCCTTCCTGATGTTAATGTAGTAGTCTCTGCTAGTGAATTCTGTACTTGAACGACGCAAATTGAACCGGTCCATGATACGAGCCAATTGTTGCCGCACATTGTCTGCACTCTTCATGGAGCGGAAGTTGACAAAGTTATCATAACTCCACTGTGGATCCTCATGATCTGCACCATTAAGAGACAAAAGGGGTTAAAAAAAATTAAAGAAAAAGATTTTTTACCCAAAGTTGACTGGTTTCAAGCCAAATGTGGAACACCAAACCTTATAATCATAGATCTTTTTAAATTGAAAGCAATACAATAACACTTAGAAAATGAATTTACAGGGTTTTCCCTTTTATTCTATGCGCACAAAGATTTACAAATAATATCAACTTGTTTTCTATAGTTTTGAGAAGGTCATTAATATTCAAATGGTTAGAGAACGATGTTGGAAGCAGAGAAAAATCAAAGAGGCAGCTGCTCACATCAAAATGTCAACTAAATGCATTAGCCAGACAATTACGAATTTCAACCTGATGTGGCTTCCACTTCAACAAACCTAACCTGACAAGACAAAGACACAGAAACACCGCCCCCCTTTAAACATAACTTCTGTTTAACACATCACTCGGATTTTACACCTGAAGAAGGCCGAAAAATGGATCCGCCAAACATTGTGTTTACTACACAAATAACAAGGAGTTCAATCGTTCGAAGAACCATTTGAATGTCAGCTTGCTTAAATGTGAATATTTCTTTTTTTAATCTTACTATTAAATTTATATTATTGTTGTTCTAGTAGACATAGAAAATTTTCAGTTGGCCTAGACTCAATGACTCCAAAATAAATATTAAGTGTATTCGAATAGTTTTGAGTACTTACTTTGCTTAAACGCATGGTATACATTGAGCAGCGTCAGGTGGTCACCATCAATGTGTGCAAATCTCATCTTGGCCTCATCTGCAGCCTTCTTCATCTCCATGGGACGCACAAAACACTGCGGGACTAAACAGGGAGGGTTGGGTGGGGGCCAAGCATGGCCCATCCCCATCGTCATTAGTGCTCAGACAACATGATGGGCGACTAAAAGGAAGCCACAGAATTAGGCAGTGCACCCAGCTCAATTAGGACAACAGCAGCAGTAGTAGTAGTAGTAGTAAGGATCAGAGGTATACTAACAACACACAAGAGCTTGGCCATAGTAATTGTTTTGAAGGAAGGGGTGGGGCGGAATTACAAAACAGTGGTGGGACTGTGTGGAAAGGAAACATTTTTCAATCTCTTTCCAAAGAGGGCATTAATCTTGGCCATAGCTTTTACAATTTACATCAAAATATTGTATTTTAGTAATACTGCCACAATATTGTATACATGCAGGTTATACTTTTAATAGACAAATGTACATATTAACACTACAAGAATTATACATTAATGTTTAAAGACAATTGGCAAGTAGATTAAATCCAAGTACTAAACATTTACATTGGAATAAAGAAACGTTTTGGCTAATTTTGATAAAAAATACTTAAAGAAGGTTCCAAAATAAATCCAACACAGAAAGTGTTACAGTAGATTTTTAAATCAATTAAATTTAAAATTTAACCATCTGATCATTTTTAATCACATGGTTCCTAAAAAACATGGTCCTTTTACTTACATTTCAGTTGTTATGGAGGTGCAAAAATAACATTTTCAGTTGAATAGAATGTTCTTAGTAATTAAGCATCTATGGCTAAAGTGCTAGATGTTGGACATGGCTTCATTTTAAGATTAGAAAAAAATAATATTTAAAAATTATAAAAGAAAGCTTGGCCAAAGTCTATTGGCAAAATATTGGGTTAATAAATAATGTAGGTGAGAGGCCAATTTGAAAAAAAAACATGAATGCTCTTGCCAACGAAATCCTATGAAAGAAAGGGAGAAGGAATAAATTGGTGTAGCAATAAGCTGCTACTGGTTAAACAAGTTCAAGCAGGGGTTTTTTTTTGTTTTTTTTTAAAAATAATCAATTTTTAAATTTATTTTTTATGCATAATCAGATGAAAGAAATAAACTAAGTACAGAGGAAGCCACTTATTATAATCACAGATAACATTATCAAACGGTTATTGTTATCAAAATCAGTCAGTCCTAAACACTTTCTATGCTTAAATGTTATCAGTCGATTATTATAAGCTGCCTCCTCTGTATATTGGCAATAAAATTAAAATTACACTAAAATCTTGAAACAGAAAAAAAAAAAAAAAAAAAAAAAAAAAAAAAAAAAACCTCTGCCCAAACAACTTTCGAAGAAAATTGAAAATGACAATAATATTGAGAGGGTGCACAGCCAAAGAAACTCCACAACAAGATGCAGAAACACAGCTGTAGTGTTCTCAATACATCTATCAGAGTTAGAACCTAAACACAGCCTTTAAAAATTCACTTTGACAATTAATAATTAGTGATGATACTAACAACATGCAAAAATTCTATGCTAAGAAAAAGTTTAACTAAGAATTATAAGAAATTTAGGAACCCCTGTATCAAATACTTTCTTGACATCTATATAATTTAACTTAAAATTATAATTGTCAACCAAAACATTTTTTTAAAAAAAAGGTAAATTTTAATGTAATGGTAATTATTCAAACTATTTCCTTCTGTGAATTTGGCAGAGCTCAAGTACCTACAAAATAGTTTTTCTTTTATTAACAATAATTCAATTAAAAATTTTTTTTTTTTTTACAAAAATACAAGCTATACAGCCATGTAGGAGAATGGAATTGGTGAGCAGAGTTCAACCTCCGACCAAGACAGTTTGTGTTAACTTTGCACTAATGCCCTTGGGAAAAGTATGAATCCATCTCTTCTCTACCCCCACCCCACCCAAAGGTAAATATTAGGGCATACAGGGCTCTAGTTATGGTTAGCAATCAGTCTAAGAGACGGAAAACGGATTCCAAACCACCCTGAAGAGGGATGGGTTCCATCAGGCTATCTCGCCCTAGACACACCCATGATGAAATCACCTGTGGTACCCGAATGACCCAGCACAGGGTTATTGGATAAAAAAAAAAGATTTACACAATAATGGACCCACTTTAACTATCATGTAAAATACCCAATGACTCATAACATTTTCTTTGTACTTGAATAGTTAAAAGTTTAACAAAGGTATACAATCACAAGTTATTCTATAGCATCATCATTTTAATATTTTAGGGTTTAATTATAACAGCTATTATCAAAATGCAACTGGAAACTGAAATAGAGAAGATTAATCACAATATCAACAGCAGAAATTATTCATAAAACAATTTGAACAAGTTATAAATAAAGATATTTGAAAATCTTTGGTTGCTGTCAAAGAAAAAGAAAAAGAAATAAAATGCAATAAAAAGAAAATTTAATAATTCTCCTAATATTTACAGATCTAAGAAATGAAACATTCGCTTCAAGTAACATTTAGAATCTGTCTGCTTATTTCATACTTTATGCTACTTTAATATTTGATAAGGACTTTATATATAAAAAATCCTAGGGTAATGCATCTAAAAAATAAAAACACACATGTCGATTGTCATTTGTGCAGAGTTTTCATCTTAAATAGAAACTGACACTGTAAGAGATCAAACTGAAAAAAAAAATGGTCTGAACATTGATATAGGAATAATCAGCTTGAAGCTATTCACCTTTTTTTTATAGAAACATCATTTCTTTGATGTAACAATAGTAATGAGAGGCTGTGTTTCTTTGGCTTAAATCTATCACTCTTAGAAATAGTCAAAATATAAGATCAGTGTCAAACCCCACTTTCCATTCAAAGCACAACAGATTCATCATGTTAATTGTACTTGATAAAATAGAAATCAATCAGAGTTACATAGATGCTATAAAATGTTTAAAATAGTGTTAAAATTTAGATTCAAGCTGAAAGAATCATTATAAGTCACTAGGGCAGTGCCTGCTCCAAAGGTGCGTGTTTGGAAGGGGCCAAACTTTATGGTGTGGTGAAGCAGCCTGCTATAATTGTCATGTAAAATAATTTTCCGTCCATCGTATGAAACTACGGCTTCCAAGTATTTCTCTTCAGTGTTGCCAATTTAGATATAAAATATCTAAATTTAGATAATTCTAAAGATTGATGTCAAGGAAGAAAGTGCTATAATCTCTAATCTTTTATCAGATTTCTTGAGAACCACTGATAAAAATAACTTCAACCTCGACACTGCACTTCCTCATGTGCTGACTAATATATCTGACGAATGTCAACTTTGTACAATGGCCAGTTGTCGAGTAAACATGGTGCATGCACACAGATTTCTTCAATTGTAGTTAGATATCTATCATAATTAGAGGATGTAAATATTTATACTATTTGATACTAAAACAAAACTGGTTGCAGAAGACAAGGTTATGTAAATTGTTCACTAAACTGTCAGATTCTTTAAATTACACATTTATAAAAAAAAAAGAAATAAAATAAAGAAACTTCACATTTGTTTGTTTTTTTAAAATGATTATACAAGTTTTACGTTACATAAAACAAGCAGAGACAGCCAATGACAAAAAAAAATCATCCTGTATACAGGGTAGGTGAGAATTAACTCCATTCTCCATTAGAAATTATATGTAAATATTGCTCTATTTTCTTAACTTCTTGCTAGGGAGGTGGGCGAAGGAGGAGGTGTACCGCACCAAACCACAAACTCTGGATAACTGGAGGAGCGCATTCGAGATGTTATGGCCAACATACCGGACTTCCTGCAAAGGTCTATTGAGGCCATACCGAAAAGCTTACAGAAATTGGTGCCTACGTTGAATTTCAATACAGCAGGCGAATTCTATCATTGTATGGTCCAAAGTAAACCTAGTTTGACTACAATCGACCAATAAATAATAAAGTTATTACCAATTTACAATAAGGAGTTTCTTTTCACCCACCCTGTATATCATAGCAAAAAGAAGACAGTCATGATTCTGTTATCTTCTTTTAGGGCAATGACTTTAACAGAAATCCTGAGTAAAGAAAATAATGTAATCATATTAAACTGAAAGGAGTGACAAAATCGTATCAGGACACCATGCTGGGTTTTGCAAAGACTCAATAGAAGGGGGAAAATAATCAGAGCCATGGAGTCCGAGCTGGTAGCAATTATTGGGTTGTCGGAGTCGGTATAAAAATGTGCCGAGCCCAACTAAATAAAAATTGTAAATATGCATTAAAATTTCTAATTTCACACATACTATTTTGATTAACCTATTTTAATTTACTTTGAAGACAGATTTCAAGTCCTTTGCAAATTTAAAAACATTTTTACGGATTATGTATCACTTGCAGAAATTCACAGTGTCAAAACGAGTTTTAACAAAGTTGGCAGTTTTTGAGCACTTTACAATCACAACGGATGGGAAATATCTTTGTCAAATTGTAAAAGGTAGCATCAATTGAGGAATTGGAGTCAAAAGCTTTTGTGTACCGACTCCACAGCACTGAAAAAAAAAAAAACGGGAAGCGAAAAATAATTGAAAACGAAGGGTGAGGGAGAAAAAAAAAATATAAGGAGCCTGCAAAGGAAGGGGAAAAAAATAAATAAAACAGTTGAGATGTAGGTGGAACCAGTACTACCTGACAACATTGCAGTGATGGAAAGGATCTCATTGGAACAATTGCAGTCACAACTGGCAATGACCATCTTGGCCAACTGAGGGTCAAGTGGGAATTCGGCCATCATTGATCCCAGCTCTGTCAATTCTCCATCATCATCCAAAGCAGCAAGATAGTTCAATAACTCAAGAGCACGCATCAATGTCTCTGGAGCTGCAAATTTGATAAACAGAAGAGAATGATTATTTTAAATATATCTTTCAATTTATAATCTATTAGGTTGTTACATATGGAATGTTTTTTTCAAGATGAAGGGTGATATAAACAACAAAAATTGGTAAATATTTAATCAAAATATGACCCATTTGAAGTAATAACCTTAAACAAATTACGGACTTCCCTATTATTGAACCTTTTATTATGGATATGAAGTTCAAAATACTTGAAAAGATAATCTGTAGGAGAAATATCAGGTGAATATGGTGGATGCTGCAAGTCTTCATATCCCAATTATCTAAGCTTAGACACAGTCAACTGAGAGGTGTGAGTCTGGAACTGTCATGGAGCATTGCCTTGAGATAAGGTGATATGGTCACTGTTGAAGTCCTAAAGTCTCCAAAAAGTGCTGAAATCGTTGTTCATGGGTCTTTGGTACCTGTCAATTCTTCATCATGGTCATTAGGGCCTCCTTAGAGGTTCATTATTGGTATCCATATTTCCAAACCTAAACCTATTCAACCAACACTGAAAAGTACACACTGTAGTAGTGTTCACTCTGAATGCTTTGACGACATTATCAACAGCTTGAGCAGCATTATGTCCTAATCTGAAAGTGTACTTGAAAATTAATCTAACATCTTCAGTAGACACCATTGCTGTTAGGGCTCAAAAAACATACAATACTAATGAATTATATCTATTTCCATTTAATCAGCAAAAAAATGCAATTACATTAGTAAATATTTCAATTTTAGCATCATGCTCATTTTACAGAACCTTGATTGGTCACTTGTTTTCAGTTTAGTATTTTCCAAAAACACTGGTTAACTTTTTTCTAAAAATACTGCAATGGGGGTATATTAATGTTTACAATTATAAAAAAAAGCATCTAATGTAAATTGGGTATTTATTTACAATAAGATTTAGTACCTATAACATATCGTGTATGAGATTTATGAAGAAAAAATTGGATTTTATTTACGATCATGTGTGGGCTGTACGCAATTTATGAGCAGTTTTATTTTTATTTTATTTAA
>VCCN01004310.1:4926539-4941881 GCA_006491835.1 Architeuthis dux
TTAGTGGAATTGTTTTCTAGACTGAGACAGTCAGCAGCAGTAGTAGTATTTACCATCTATCTGCCCATATTAACCCTCCAACTTTTAACTGGATAAAAGTTTAAATACAGTAGCGATGTAGATGTGAACACACAGGAAGGTGGTAAGGCAAGGCTCTACTCTCTTGCTGTTTGAATCCAACCAACAAACAAAAAAGTGAAAAGGGGCTTCTATATTATAAGATTATTATCTGCTTTCATTTAGGCTGAGGCCATGTTCAAAATGAACAAAAAGAGTGCTTCTTTAGGTTTAAAGGATGCTATTAGTGGGGGAAAAAGCAGAGCAGAAAGAATCTACTGATGGTTAATAAGTGAAATTAAAATATCTAGAGGAATATCTAGGCAGTCACTGAATATCTAGACAATCTCGTGCGACCTCCTACGGCCTTGATGCCATTAAAAAGTTTTGCATTTCTTTTAAGTAGTATATACTAATTCAATTAGGACATAGGTTATTAACCAAATGTTTAGAACTTTAGATTTTGTTGTAAATGTACTAAACAAATTTTGAGTGCGGCCTCATCAGAAGATGAATTTCAATGTGGCCTTTAAACATGAAAAGGTTCTCCCACCCCTGATCTAGAGCAATGCAGTTTTATAATTGAACAGAAACAGTCTACTGCTGTAGGATAAACTAATTAAAGGTAGATTAAACAAATTTTTTCAAAAGTGATACAGCTTACAAGAGATTAACAAAAAAAAAAAAAAAAAAAAAAAAAAAAAAAAAACATGAATCAACATTTGAAAATCCAGCCCTCTCAACTTTGCGAAATTTCATAATTTCTAAAACTGATAAAACATTTCAACATATTAAAGTAATTTTCAAGAGAAATTTACAATACAATAATGCTATGATGTAGATTTAAAGATAATTTAGAAAAGATAAGCAATAGCTTAAAGTCATTTACCTTTTGTTTGGCAAATCCTGGATCTATCACAAATACAACCCCGTCAATAGTAAGGGAAGTTTCTGCTATGTTCGTGGACACAACAACCTTCCTGCCAATGGCTCCATTGGCCTTCTTAGGAGGCGGAGGCTCAAATATTCTCTGTTGTAAATTGGGAGGCAATGTTGAATAGAGTGGAATGCATTTCATATCACCTATATCAGGACCTAGATTGTCAACTTCACGCTGGATTCGTTTGCAAGCTACATCAATTTCCTGCAAATTTGATAAAAGAAATATGGTAAATATTACAAAAGTATTATGCAAATAGGTATAGGTTGGCCATCACTAATTCAATTCTATTACTAATCCAGACATTATTTTAATTTGTATAAATTCAAGTTTCCCCCGAGTTTGTTGCATTGATTAAATGCCAGTGTTTTTGACAAAACTAATTGTAATAGCAGCTATTGACATTAACTTGAAAATACAGACAAACTATTCCTATTTGGTTTTCTTCTCACATTTAGCTACAACATAAGTTTAATAAAAGTGCTTCTCATGGAGTAAAGTATGAACATCACTGTCCATAAAGTTAAATTTCTGAAAAACTTTGACAGCAGCGTGTCAGTGAGAAGCTTATGTGAATTTTATACATAAGCTTTTTGGCAGTGTATAACATACATGCAAATAAATACAATTACCATTATTATATATTTTCTTTCATCTTAATTTTAGTTGCTTTTTATTGCAACTTTACTTTGGCCATACACAGCATGGATCAGAAATAAAGGATAAAGTAAACCGCATGGATCAGAAATAAAGGATAAGCACCTAAGTATACATGATGTGGCAAAAATCACCATCCATCATAACAGATCCTAGCATTGCCAGATTAGTGAATTTGACTAACAAAGCCAAAAAAATAAAAATAAAAATTTTAAAAAATAAAAAGAAATTTGACTCAAATATAAGAGTTGCCACAAATGATAACTGCCCGATTATGTTGATTTCCTCTGTTCAAAATTTTTTAAAGCTCCTTTAAAATGTTTGCAATAATTAAATATCTTTTTTGAAAGTTTAAATTTGGTTATAATTGCAAAGAAATAGCATAAAGTTAGATGTTAGAAAAAGAAAAAAAATACCTTTGCGTACTCACAGTCAGAGGATTTTTAAAAAAGTGATATTTTACTTAATGTTTGTTTACATTTTTAAAAAAAGGTATAAATCTTCATTAAAAAGTATAATTAAACCGACATTAAGGCAATAATGAAATTAAAAGCCTGTCTTTTTTGAGAAGACCAATTATCAATTTAAAAAGAAAACACTGTATTGTAAATAGTTTTAGTTTGTTCCTGCGATCTATAAATTATCAAACCGAACAGAAATAAATCAATTCACTAAAATAATTCAACTCAAAAAATAATTTTAATATCTCAATAAATTGTTTTAATTCCATAGTTTGTTTTTGTTGGACCTCCTTGCGCAGTGTTATCTGAGTGCCGAGTTGTCCTTGCACGGTAAGGTTGTGCGCTGGGAAGTTGATGTTCAGTTGTTGGCGCAGAGTAGATGATTCTTGTCACCATTCCAAAGCTATTTAAAGACCCACAGTAGATGCAACAGAATCTTAGCAAAAACCTATGATCTTTCTTATTCAGTTACATTCTTTTAACAAGTGACTGAAGCATAAGGAGTGGGGGCATGCTGTTATTATTTTTCATGTTTTGTGTGATAAACTGAAAGATTTAGTTACCTCCTGGCCAGTAAGGAACAAAAGAACATCTCCTTCTCCTTCTTCACACATGTGAATCTGAATAACAGTCCGAATTGCAGCTTCTAGATAATCACGTTCTGGCTCTGGTGTGTAAAAGATTTCCACGGGATGAGTCCTGCCAGGAACACTCATCAAAGGGGCATGGTCAAAGTACATCTGAAATCAGAAACATGAACAGATAAATCAATAAGTCCATAGCCTAATGAGGAAAAAAGCATTTATTTTACACAAATATTTTTCAACAATCTGTATCAATGCACTTCAGATCAAAATTCAGCTAATAACTACATGCCGGGCTACAGATGTATTGATGCACTTGTGTACAAAATCTTACAAATCTATACATTCAGATATTTTATTAAAAAGGCTATTTTTTTTTTCAGTTCATGATATAACTGAAATCAAATCCAACAGATCCTTCATGGAATTAACAGTCAAGTAACAGGGCTCCAGATTAACTTTATTCATTACTGCCACAAAAAACAATCCTCACCAATTATTAAAAAAAAAATTTTTAAATAGATATGTTCCGCCTGTTACAGAAGTGATTTAAAAAAAAAAAAAAAAAAAAAAAAAAAAAAAAAAAAAAATCCTTTTTGTAAAATCACTTCCATCCTGGGGAAGATATTTGTTTGTACCAAACACATTTTTACCGTTCCCAGAACAATGCCAAGTAAACTTTGATTTTTGGCAAGACATGATTTTCTGCTACACTATTGTACAATCAAATTCCTGATTCTAACATTATCTATACTGATAATAGATTTGACAAAATTACCTAAGGAAACAATGGTTCCAAAAAGTCATTCTAAAGCGAGCATTAATAATCATTTCAATAATGCCATGTTTTTGTCACAAGTATTGGTATATAGAAATCCAAACATTGAGCAATGTAATATATTTCACATTCCATTTCAAAAGAATTCTAACACTAAACCCCCTTGAACTAAAGTTTACACATGCAATATTTTCAAATTTTATCATGCATCAATTTTTGTTTAATAATATTCTAATGTATCTATTAGGCATGACAATCAAATCAATTTTCTTGTAGATTAAAAAACTGAATTATTATAAAATATTTTTTCTTCAATATTCTAATTTAGAAGCAGTGATAAGTTAAATATTTAGTTAGTTACCATTTTGTACCACAGGTAAGTGTTATGAAACAGAATCAAACTTTCATTCACTAATGATTACATATATAGTAACACAGCAAATTCTTATGGAAGAGAAGTGCCAACAGCATTTGAACCTGATATAAGTAGCTAAGGTTTCAGCGTTCCTTTTTGTTGCCTACTAACTTTACCGCTACCCTCCCACTCAGCTGTAGTTATTTTCTGCATTAAATATTTCTGACAGTAGGGAAAAACAAATTTAGTGATTAAACGCTGAATTTTGCAATTTTTTTTACCTAAAAGAAGTCTTAGCAAGTTTTAACACCCAATCTGTAGGATGTGCATTTCAAATGAGGGGGAAAAAAAAAAAGAAAGAATTGTCAGTGGCCAGGAATTAAGGCAAGCATTACTGACAGAATAGGGCTATTATTATGTTTTTGTTTTTTTTAACTCTTTCCTCGCTGACAGCCATGTTAATTACTTCCCTGACTGCCTGCTTTAACAATGTGCTTGCGTGCCGTTAAACTAATTTAACAGCCTGTAGCTGAACAAAAAAGATACAATGGGCAGTAAATAAATTGCTATATCTCTTAATATTAAATGTACGCTTACTAGATTTTCAGTGATTATTCCCAATGTATCACTTCCATGTCCAGTAAAATAAAATCATGAAAATGTTCATTGAAAAAGGTATTATTATTGATTGATATTGGTTTGATTTAAATGTGTTTTAGTAATTTTTTTTGTTGTTGCCCGGGAAATAATGCAAATATGAGATCACACTTCTACACGCGATCAGGGCACGAGTGAAATTTATTATCACGCCTAGAGGCGTTATCAGGGAAGAAAGAGTTAAATGTTATATTATTTACCTGAAATTTGCCTGCATCAAGTGTTGCACTCATAACAATGATCTTGAGATCATCCCTCTGTCGGCTAACTTCTTTAAGTAGACCCATGAGGATATCTGTGGCTAAAGTACGTTCGTGGGCTTCATCAAGCATGATGACACCATATGCTTCCAAAAGGGGATCAGACATAGCTTCTCGCAGCAACATACCATCTGTCATGTATCTGTGGAGAAATGATTTCCAAAATTACTCAAAAGGATTTTCTACAAAGTATTTTATACTGTTTCAAATCTGTTTTGCAACATATCCAACATATAGTAACAGTGTTTATCCAATTCCTATGAGATTTTTAGAATTGGCACACAACAAATGTTTCGAGTGAACATACATCACTCAGCACTAGTTATGACATTAATCCTGAAGAAAGAAAAAGTTATGATAGAGAACAGCTACCTCTGAACAGATCACTAAACCTCATGGCAACACAAAGGAAGAATAGGTATAAAGTGTTTCTACTCATTAGTTGGTAGAGATGTCACAGCAAACATTTAATCAGATGTTGAAATTCTAGACATTTTTAGCCCATTATTAATTACTGTATATTTCGGCAGATAAGACAAAACCCCAATATCAGTCTGAATTTCATAAGTTTAGCTCACCATTTCTATATGTCTGGCCTATATATATTTTATTCTTCAAGTGTCGAAAAATATGGTAATTCAAATCCTAGTTGTACCAGAGATTCGAAAATAATTTTTCAATTTTCTTAGATGTCCATTAAAACACAAATCAGGTAATAAGAAATATAAGCAGATTTTCAAAGCACTCACTTTAGAACTGTTTTAGCTGATGTGCAATCTTCAAATCGAATACTGTAGCCAACTTCCTGGCCAAGACAAACATCCATTTCTTTAGAGACTCGTTGGGCTACAGACATAGCTGCTACTCGTCTAGGCTGGGTACATGCAACACCTTTTTTAGGGTAACGTGCTCGCACCCATTCAAGGCACCACTGAGGAATCTGAAGGAGAAACAAAAAGGAAGTTCTTAAGATTTGTTAAACTTTAATCAATAAATCTAGTAAATGTTAATTTTAAAAAAAACATTTAATTTTTCTATAACCTTGAGACCAAGTTATAGATATGAATAAAGACGGAGGGAAAAGAAAATCTGGTATATCAGCAACTATAGGGGTCATATAACAATTACTTATAATCATTTTTTGGTATAAATATTTTCAACTATGATTTTTCAGAGATTTGTTCCTAGATTTACCAACAGAGTTAAATCCGTGATAAAATTAATTTTAATATGAACCATCCCTAATTCTCACTGGAGAAAGTGCAATGCAAACAATTAACAACATTGGCTATTGTTACTTTTCCCCCATTTCAAAATGGCCACCTCTCCAGGGTTAGTGTTTTTTTTAGTATTAGTTGGGTTACGGTTTGTTTCTTTGATTTGAGAAACGGGAAAGGTCACAATTGCCAAAACGTGCTGATAGAAATAATTATGAGACAATCCACAAACAAATTCTCAATTTCTTTTTTTTTTTACAAGATGAGCTAGGGAATAATTTTATAGTCAAGACCAGAACTTACCTGAGTTGTTTTTCCAGAACCTGTTTCACCAACTAAAACTAGAATTTGATTATTATTAACCATGTCAGTGAATTTCTCCTTGTATTCCCAGACGGGAAGTTGACTCCTCTTAGTCAGCAGTTCATAATAACGAGGAGTGAAGGGCAAACCTAAACAGAGAAAACATTGGTTAAAATTATACACAAAATATTAGTCAGTAAACAAAGTGTGAAGATATTAGTATAGAAGATACAAAACTATGGTGTGAAAATATTAATATACAATATTAAAAAAAAAAAAAAAAAAAAAAAACTAACACTATATGCTAAAAAGCATTTATTATTTTAAATAAGTGAGAATTGTCAACTTATAAGATTTTCAACATTTATTCTGGAAGGACTTATTTTATTAATTTAAACAATTGGGTCATTTCATGTGAAGTGGACCAATGGTCCCCACTTGATAATCTCCAATTTTGCTCTAACTTTAGTCACAGGTTCCTTCGGGTCTGTAATGAAGTCCTGTAAAATTTTAGCTCAATATCTTTACTCGTTCACTCACTATGGATCCAAGAACAACTACTTTTTTATTAATTTTTTAAAAAAAACGACGTTCAGCCAATTTTTGCCATTTTCTTGTAGGAGTGGGAGGTTAGAAAAGTAGCTGACATTATAGGAATTTAGTTAATAATCAAGAAATATAAAGCTTAACAAAATCCAATGGACATTTTGTTTGAAATAGAAAATCTTAATTTTTTCATTACATTATATTTTGCAGTTAGCATGTGAGGAAGGTCATTAAGAAATGATAAATAATCTCCTTTGGCTACCCTTGGCATTCATTCGCAGCTATCCATTCACTGTATGAAGAAGTTGAGAATCCACATAGTTCCATGATACTACAAAATGAATTTTCTACTTTCAAATTAAAAGGGTTATAAAATCACTTTATTTTTTTTCGAGCAGTAGGTTTTGTTTTTTTTAGCATATGAGCTTGTACTCACAAAAGTTAACCCAAGCAGAGTACAAGGGAAGTAATGACCCTGCCAATTATGCATTGATCAAAGCAGTTATTGATTCAAATCCTCAAAAGATTAGAAAAATGACACATGGTTTATTTAACGTGTGTCAGTGAGCACAAATACAGATCACACTCTAAAAACTAGCTTATCTAGTCACCTACATTTTAAACAGCATCCAAAAATGGAAATGAACTTTTTAAGTCCTAAAGCGCACAAGACAGGCATGGGTTAAAATCCAGGGCGCACAAAATGATACTCATTGTTTAAACAGGTTTTTAAACGGATATTGAACTCTCTAGCGTAAGGGAAATAACTCTGGTAGCTCCTCTTGTTCATTTCCGGTATATACTGGATTTTTTTCTCTCGCTTTTAAGCATGTGCTGCCCGAGTTTAATTCTTTTTTTCTTCAAAATGGCGACTGAATATTTTAACAACAACGATTTGATCAATGAATTAGTGGCTGATAGAGCTGTAGACCTGGGAGATGATAATCAGAGTGATCTATCTGTTTCTTCGGTGCACATAAGTGAGTTATCAGACTGTTCATCAAGCGAAAAAAAAGAGTTTCAACTCTGGAATGGTCAGACATTGTCGTGGACCATCAAACTGTAGCTTTTACCAGTTTTGTTGGTCCTAACAAACTTTTAGGACTTGATGCCAAGCTTGTGGAATTTTTCTTCCCCCCCCCCCATTAGCTTTGATCAGGAAGATCGCCGATCAACCTAATTTGCAATGTAGAACAGAAGGGGGCTGTCAACTTAGTGTGCACTCGTGTTGCTAAAATCTGTACATACCTAGGTATACTGTATCTGATGGGAGCGACTCAGCTTCTAAATTAGAAGTGCTACTGGAGCAAGAAACCAAAACTGAGGCAACCAGCGATCGATGAAATTATGTCCAGGAATCGATATGAGCAGATCACTCAGTATTTTCACTTGAATGATTGCACTCAGAATCCTCAGAGAACAAGTGCTGAACATGATAAACTCCAGAGTGCACTCGATCCATGATAATGGCAAAGAAAGTTTGCCTCTCACTATGAGCACCACAAAAAAACGTGTGGATGAGACATTGATAAAATATAATGGCAGGTGTTCTTTTTTACAATATCTTCCATCTAAACTGACCAAGTGGGGGATAAAAGCATGGGGCCTTGCCAATTCCAATATTTACCTCGGAAGCTACAACCTGCCACTTGGAACACATGTGAAAAATTATTATAAGAAAAATCGTGTGTATTTTGATGATTATTATTTTTTTTATTAACTTTGGTAGATTTGCTGGAAACTTTGCTAGCAGTACCATCCGTGGTCTTTCTGGACAGGGGGAAATGAAGAAAATGCAGAAGGGGAAACGCACAGACATCGCCTGGTGTGAAAAAAAAAACCCCACCAGGTGAGTGTTCTGTCGACTGCCAACATCACCAGGAAGGGAAAAAGAGGAGCACCTGACCAGACATATCCAAAACTCATTGTCATCATGGAATATACGGATAGCTATAACGGTGTTGATAAAAACTATCAACTGCAGTCCTATTACGGGATCCCAAACAAAGCCAAGTGGTGGAAGTATGCGTTTTGATTTTTTTTTAATTATGTGTCAGTCATCAATGCTTACATTTTGTGCAGTGATACCCCAGGAGGACCACGCCCAAAGCCCATTTCACACATGGTGGCTAAAGGGCTGATAAATGGCTACACTTCCAGAAAAAGAAAAGCCTCAGTGACAAAAATAGGATCAAAGAGAGGACACTGGACCTGTGTCGTGTGTGCCCAGGGACGGATTACAGCTGGGAACAAAATACAAAGCTCCTGGGAATGCAAGAATTGCAAGGGGTGCTTTGGAAAGTTCCACAATTATTAACAGTAAGTTGGGGAAATAAATAACAGGTAAGTTTTTTTCCAGTTCACCGAAGACATTACATAATAGCTTATGTTCTAATAAGCTGTATATGTGCAAAATATGAACTGTGACATTGGACTTGATTCAGTGCAGTGACTCTGAAAATGCCTCAAGCACCCGTGTATTTTTGCCTGTGAATATCTTCACAAATAAGCTGCAGAAAGGTGGCTGATGTTTGTATGACCATGTCTAACTAATTGCATTTAATGTATTACTAACACACATTTTGTTTCATCTTTACTGAATGCACCTGTTTTTTTTAAATTATCTATACATATAAAAAGGCATATATGCAAATGAGTATGTTTGGTTGCCTGTAGTGTCTGCTAGCTGAGATCATACAACTCATAATGGACTGGTCCAAAGGAGAGATTGTACAATGAATAATAGAATTAAAGGGTGGAAAAATGAGATGTGCCATTTCCATATCAAAGAAGTACACCTCAAATTCAACAGACAACCTTTGTCTGTCAATGCAACAATGTCCTCTTGACTTCGTTTGATGTAGCCAACACAGTGAAGAAGAAATTGGGTGGGGTAAAGGCAGTTTCTGGCCAAAAACAGGATGTTAATAGTTAAGTGTATGCAAATACAAAGTTTCAGTTTCTTCATGCTAAATAAAACAGAGCTAATAAAACCATAACAATCAGGATATTTGAAACTTTTGATTTACCAATAGCAAAAAGGAAGATGCTCAGTGTGAATTCATGAATCAGTATCACAGAAAACATTTACAGGTTTTGAATTGAAATATTTGACAAAAGTATATATATTGATTTCTTACCTGTGAAAGGATTTAACTGTATCTGTGGTTTGGGGATATTGAACTGCTCAAAGATAGACATTTTCTTCTCAGGTTTCTTTTCTTCTTTCTCTTCCTTCTCATTTTCCCGATCTCGATGCCGTTCCTCATCTCTGCTGAAAAGTCAACATTTACGATTTAATAAAGACAGACACACAAAATTCAAGTTTATATAATTTTAACATACTAAAAACTTTGGAGGTGCTATTTTGAGCAAATAAGAACTATAGAAAATCCTTCACTATAAGCAACTCTATTTCCATGCTAAAATGAGAATTTTAGAAGCAGCAAATTTCTTGCTTGACTAAAAATACAAATTGTTAAAATAACCAACAAGACAAGGTGCTTTTTTAAAAAGTTATGTCAGCACCTTAACATAACATTCCATTAATATAGACAAAATGAAGTTTGCAAACAAAGTACCTATCTTTTATAGACCTTTACAAGTCTTGATAAACAGGCGCTTCCAATAAGGATAAAGTAAGTGAATAAGAAAATCTAACAAAAAGCATTGAGAAAAAGAATTTAAATGAAAAATCAGCCACCTCCAACGAAAAGCAAACTTGGGAGAAATATAAACACCGAGTAGTGAAATAGTGTATAAGATATAGTGATGTACTGGAATATCAATCCGGTTGGATACTCTGGTACATCACTAATAATATACACTGAAGGCAAATAAAATCCAGGCAAAACCACCACACATTCCCAAATCAGGTAATCACATATTGCAACTCTTTGGAATTTTTATTCATCAGTCTCATAAACAAATGAGTAAACATTAGCATTATTCAGCAGAATATCTCTACAATCTCAGCAGAGAGAAAGATGAAAGGAAATAAATGACTAACATCAGCAACAGAGAAGAAACACTAAAATACATCACTAAATTGAGAGTAAAAGAGGAGAAAAATCTTTTAATATTAAATGCCTAAAAAGTCCAAAAGTAAAAGAAAAACATTATTTTGTAAAAGAATTCTGCCTAGGGCAGTGCACATTCCAAAGGTGCAGGTTTATTGTGTGTGGAAAGAGCCTGCCATAACTGTCATGTAAAATAAAATTTCCATATGAAACTACAGCTTTGAAGTATTTTGGTTACTTTTCAGTTTTGCCAATTTAGATAATTCTAAAGAGTGGAGGTCAGAGATAATTTATAGAAACCATGAAAAAAAGATCTATAATCTTTCAATTTCTCGAGAACTGCCAATCCAAAAAACTTCAAACTAGACAATGCAATGCCTTGTGTGCTGATTAATATATCT
Source organism: Architeuthis dux (assembly GCA_006491835.1). Lineage (NCBI taxonomy): Eukaryota > Metazoa > Mollusca > Cephalopoda > Oegopsida > Architeuthidae > Architeuthis > Architeuthis dux. The sequence goes on from VCCN01004310.1 coordinate 4,937,775, forward strand.
GGCGAATGTCAACTTCGTACAATGGCCAGTTGTTCAGTAATCACAGTGCATAAACAGATTTCTGCAATTAAAGTTAGATGTTTATAGACCTCTAAATTCAAAAAATTATCCAGAAAAATCAGAATTTATTAAGAAGAATTATCAAAAGTCTATTTGAAATTTTTCTCTTATAAAAATATGGTTGATCATGAAAAAAAGTTTATTCAAAAACTGGCTCATTTTATGAATATTTGATAAAAGATTCAACAATAAACTTTTGTTAAAATTGCGCCATCATTTATAATAACTCTTCTAGCAAAATGACAATGGCACATAATTAAGAAAATATATATAATTCAGTAAGAAAACAATTTAAAACGTAATATTGTTTAATGCTTATGAATTTAACCAAAGACTGCATAAGCGATTTGCTGGGACTCTAGTCCTCTGATAGTGCAGTATGACATGCAAAAAACACTCGACCGTATATTGAAAATTTTAATTAAAATCATGTGTTGTCTCCTGAGCAGACCTGCACACACCTTCAGGCAGTTTTCTGTGTCACCTTCATTAAAATTGGAGTTGTTTTACTTCATTGAGAAATCATTTTTCCAAAACACGAAAAACTTATCTTAACATATTTAAAAATGAAATTTCTTTTTCATAACGGAAGTAACTGAAATACTTCAAACTGCTTTGAAGTATTTCAGTTACTTCCATTATGAAAAATAAATTTCATCAGACAAAAAGTAAGGTCCAAGTTCAAGTTTTTTTCCAAAACTGACACTTTTCCAGGAGGTAACGAAGGTGTGTATTGATTGAAAGCACCAGAAATTTCTTCAGAAATAAAATATTTAATACGGTTTTCACCATTATCCCCTTTTCCGAATCATAACCAAATTAATTCATCAATGAATAAATAAATACCAAAAAACTTTAGTGAAATCCACTCAGTTAATTTTTGTCAGATTTTTAAAATTTGGGTGTGTTCTCACCTAAATTTTCTAATGCAAATTATTACGTTAAAATGTTTTGCAGTGTAAACAACTTTTCAAAAATAAATCTTTGGGTTTAGATTGTAGACATAAATAATTTTCATATCAGAATCTTCCACAATCTTTCTTACTAATGACACAAAGATTATGATAAATTAACATGAAGTTTTGGGCGGTTTTACTGTTGCCTTGTTGTCAAAAGTGCTTATTGAGGTTTAAAACAGCCCATGACTACAGAAAACGATACAGAAGACGAGGAGGACAGCAAATAATACAAGGAAGGATTTTATTCACCTTTTAGGGAATTTGTGTGTAGGTAATAACTGCGAAATAAGATATATGATTCTTACCATTTATTGTTAGTAATCATCAGGGAATGCAACTGTTGATGCATTTCTGCCTGCTGAAAACCTTACAAATATCAATCTTTCTTTTTATGCTCTTGCTATTTTATACAAGCGACACTTGCAAGGAATTGCTAATGTGATTGTAGAGATTTCACAACTGGTTTTACTGCAACACACATGGCCTAATAATCGAGACAAACAAGGAAGGAGCATATGTGAAGAAGAATCTTTCAAAACAATGTATTTGGAAATTACTTATTCTGGGTGCGACATTACAATTTTAAATGCTATTTATCAATTATTCTGTGCCATAAAGTTAGTTGATGATATAAATGTATGTTTCTATCTGTAGTGATTATGCTTATCTCCCCTTTGCATAAATTTACTGCACTAACGAAAAAAAGTTTAATAATTTAACGCGGGAAACTGCAAGATCTGATTCTTCTAAATAAGGGGTTTACTGGGGAAGAAAAGTTAGTCTAGCTTAAAGAAACGTGGTCAATATTAAATTAAATTAATTAAAACGGTATTAGTTAAAAAAAAAAAACAATGATGATACACATTAAACAGTCGAGAAAATTTGCTGACAGTTAAACATACATTTGTTTATCAAGTTACTTAGGGTTTTATTGACAAATAATTTTGAATACAAAAACACAACCATAAATAAATCCGATATATTTTATGGAAAAAACGATTTCACTGCAGCTAATTTTCTTGCTTGTACGTTTTTCGATAAATTATTTTTATTTAGTTCCTAAACAAAACATTCTTCCCTACTCCATTTTAAAATGGTTTTGTTTAGTTAGGAAGTAAATTTGTGAAGGAAAATCAGACTTCTCTTTGCTCTTCGAAGTTTGATGGTCATGTATCATATTACTCAAGCAAGAGTGCAAAACAGTTTTTTTCCATATATTTCGTATATCATTTTTTCAAACTTTTCGGTTCCCTAGCCGTTGTAATTTGATTCCATGGTGTACATTAGTATTCTTGTCTTCAATTTCAAAAATTAAAAGCTTGATTTAAAAAAAAAAATACTAGGTGTGGGGGATCGTAAAAATGGGTAAAGATTTGTTTCTGGTTCGTAAACTAGATTTCAAAAGGGAGGTAACCGATTACGCTGTTTATGCGACTGCTACTTAATCATTTGATTTAAGTCAATCAAATAGTAATATTTCTTTTTCTATAAAGTTTTTTTTCTCTTCACTACTTATTTACACGAGTTCATTTGGAGGAACACTAAATAGATCAAAATTGTTCAATGAATTTTTGTTAGTTGCTAGTTATTCTTTTTAATTTTATAATTATGGAATAACGTTTGTTTTTACTTGCAACCCCAAATGATATCCTTTTATAATTAAATTTAGTTTCAAATGATCAAGTTTTCTGCTTTCGTTTGTACCGTAGTACGTTAGTAGCAGCAGCATAAGCCAGTGTAATCGGTTACCACCCTTTGACAACCAGTTTATGAACCAGAAACAAACCGTTACCAACAAATGAAGATTAAGCTATTAGAAGGGGGGATGATAAGAAGACCTCAAATAATTTTTTAAATTAAAGTAAATTTTTTTAAAAATGGTGGGGAGGGAATGAAAATGATTAAAAAGTGGTCATAAAATGGGGGAATGCTTAAATACAAAAACTTGGCCAACACGTGACGCCGGTTTTTAGCGAGCAATACACGTTTGTATCTTAATTAAGACTACTTTCTTTTTTTACCTGCATCATAATTTTAAGTTGTATTTATACAACTATCAATTCGGGCCGTTTTGTTTCTACGCAATACAACTATATACGTTATTGTATAATAATATACAACTAAAAATTAAGATGAAGGTATAAAAAGAAAAAAAAAAAGTCAAAATTAACAAATTGGATTACAACACTTCATCTGATAATAATAACAACTAAACGTCTGTATGTAGTTTCTCGTAAACAAAATGTCCTTCCACAGACTTCCAAAACAGCAATGACTATTTATTATCATCGAAATTCCTCAGTGAGGAATCCACAGAAACCGTTCCCCGACTTTTTGACCGTTTCAATGTTTTTACTATTATTCTTAATTCAGCCATCTTTGTCGTTGTTGAAAACTGAACAATCGCAAGAAGACAATGTCGGTTTTTTGAAAAAATGTATACATCAGCTCTTCTTAGCAGCAAAATAAAAAGTAAATTCTTTTAAAAACTGAAACAAAAAGAAAAGGTTTACCTTCCCCTTTTTGAAAAAGAAGATGAAGAGGTGGAATCACCAACATCAATCCTTCGTTTGGACATTTTCGTCCGCGCCACAAATGCCGTGGAGCAGTTTAATGTGAACTTTTTAGTGTTCCTCTAGCGAAGAAGGGCACGGGATGTGGAATTCTGGGTAGGGCTTTCCTCAGTCACGTAACTTCCGGAAAGTTATAATCTCCTAATAGCAGGTTGCCAATTTGGCCATTTTATGGCCAGATTTGGCTTCTTTTTTAAAATTTTTTTATTTATTTCAAATATTTTATTTAAAAAATAGAAAAAAGATTTTGCAAGTAATTTTTCGCGCTTTCCATCCATAAGAACATCGTTTCTTCAGTAAATCTGAAAAAATGTCAATTTCTTAAGTTTATGCAGGAGTGTTCTAATCACAATGTAATTGTAATGCTAAAGTGGACCCTTACTTTCTGCCATTCGTACGTGACAAAAAGGTTGACTCTATTGCAGTAGTATTTTTAATAATAATCTTATTTTCGGTGTGCATTGCAGTATTGAAATGTTTTATAAACGATTTTAGCATTTGGTCATTTTTTGGAC
>VCCN01004310.1:5329660-5339660 GCA_006491835.1 Architeuthis dux
CAATGCAAAAAGGTCCAATGAACAAAACGCCCAATGCAAAAAACTCCAATACAGAAAGGGCTAATGCAAAAATGTCCAATGCAAAAATGTCCAATGCAAAAAGGTCCAATGCAAAAATGTACAATGAACAAAACGCCCATTGCAAAAATGTACAATGCAAAAAGGTCCAATGCAAAAAGGTCCAATACAAAAAGGTCACGCGCACATACAAATATGCAACATACACACACATATACAGATACATGCAATGTGGAGGGATGTGTTTGGTCTATGTTATGAGTTCTATAATTTACCTAACTGAACTGAACAGGTTCCTCGTGATTAACGCAATTAATTAATCCCCAGCATATCAGAGCCGCTTTAATTAAATACAACAATCAATGGTAAAAATTACAATTGATCCATGATTGATTATTAAAGACTCAACATATTAAGTGTAGCTACTCTATAAATTACAGAATATGATACTCCTGTAAAGAAAATAACAACAAATGTGAGATAAATGTTTATTAAAAGCATTAAGTATTATCAAGGAATATTTGAACAATTTTAGCTTCCTGCTTTTCAGCGTAGATTCTGTGATAACAAGTAATCTGATACTCTACATCTAGATCCACATCCAATAGTGTTGTTTAATAGACTCTAAAATACGAAACAATTTTACTTTTACTTTCGACACGTTTAAATCTTTCAATTATGTCAAGTTTAATGTCTAAAGTAATTACTTACCTTTCAATTGTGTAACTCTCAATTATACATCACTCTTGTTCTTAAACATGGTTATTAGAAAGGCAAATATTTTTAAGTAATGTTTGAAGAAAACAATTGGCTTGTAATATACAGTAGTACGTAACACATGTGTTTTCTGTGGTATAGTAGTACTAGTAGTGGTCTCAACGCGCAGAGAGAGTAGTGGAGGTAATTGCGGCAGACGTGAGAGGGGAAGATAGAGACCACTATATTATGGTCCGGATTGTTTTAGTTTTTCTTTAATTCGGAACCGCGTTAATCAAAATTTGTACCGCGTACAGAAAGCGATGGTCGCAATTAATTTAACCGCGTTAAGCAAAACTCGTGTTAAACAAAATCCCGTTAATTAAGGGATACCTGTATCTGTCCATAATAAGTCTCAACCTAAAGTCCTCCTATGGTTGAATGAAATCGAAGGGAGCATGTATTGCAACATTAATAATGATTTATTTAAAAAAAGAACAAATGCTTGCATGTGCGTGTGCTTATGTGCATGTATATACGTGTGTGCATATGTGGCATGTGTGTGTGAACGTGTACATTTGAGTATGTAGCAAGTGTGTGTATATCTATAAATTGGCCCTTTTTGCATTGGGCATTTTTGCGTTGGGTCTTTTTGCATTGGACCTTTTTGCATTGAACCAATGCCAAAAGGTCCAATGCAAAAATGTCCAATGCAAAAAGGGCCAATTTATACATATATGCACACAACATACACACATGACACATGTGCACACACATGTCACATATACACTCACGTAAACACATGTACATAAGCAAACACACATACACATACACGCACATACCACAGACACACGTGCTACATACGCTCACAGATACACATATGCCACATACGCACATATATACCCATACACATACACTCATATTTATGAACACATACCACGTACACATTTTACATACTCACATGTATACTTACACACAAGCCACCTATGCGTACACGTACACACATGCCATATGCGCGCGCGCATACACACATACATTTGGTCTAATGCAAAGGAGTCTAATGCAAAGGGGATTAATGCAAAAAAGTCCAATGCAAAAAGGGCCAATGCAAAAAGGCTAACGCAAAACGGGCCAATGCAAAAAGGTCCATTGCAAAAAGGGCCAATGTATAAATATATACACACTGTGCTACATACTCAAATGTACAAGTTCACACACACACATCCTGTTTTGCATTGGTCTTTTTTGCGTTGGTCCATTTTTCCTTGGATCTTTTTGCATTGGACATTTATGTATTGGACCTTTTTGCATTGGACTTTTTTGCGTTGGACATTTTTCTATTGGCCCTTTTTGCATTGGACATTTTTGCATTGGACGTTTTGTTCATTGGACATTTTTGCATTGGACCTTTTGTTCATTGGACCTTTTTGCATTGGAACTTTTGTTCATTGGACATTTTATAAATTGGACATTTTTGACCTGTAACCATATATATTAGTCAATACTTGAATTTCTATGAAACTATTTTCTAAGGCAAAATAATAGCAAATTTGCTTCAGTTGAAGAGTCCATAGTTTCAAAGTGTTACGGAAAGCAAACGAAAAAAATCACATAATATATTATATAAGTATAATAAGTAAGCATAAACTGGTATCAAACCAGCTATACTGGGAGATCCGACGAGGATCGAACCCACTAACAAAGACCAACAAAATTAGCTTGCTGATCATTGCTATACGACGTCTGTCCTGATCTGTTTTTTCTTCTTCATATGATCTACTCGTTAATCCTACTGGAAAAAGAATTCACGGATATATTTGGATTACGGTGTTTTGTTTTATTATAGAAAATGAATACTGAATTTGTTTACCGGGAATAGTACGTAGTCTGAAACAGTGGGCGGGTAGTATTCTTTTAAGCAAAAGTTTGACATCAACCCACCCAGTGGAATATTCCAGTGTACGAACCAAGAAATACTGTTCTATAATTATAATTATCATATATAAAACGTAAACTGTACCCATATATATTTTTTGTGTGTAACACTTTTCAATGAGATCACAGATACTACATTCCGATCCTCGGCAGAGAGCTGAGGAGCGACATTTTGATCCTAGATAGAGCGCACAGAAACACTGATCCTAAGCAGAATTGCCGATCCATACGTAAATTATCCCGTAGTTTTTGACGGGTACCATGCTGATGAAAATATAACATATTTATTTAATTATAATCGGATGAATATTAACGCGAGGAAGCCTGCACTAGAAATGCAGGATGTGTTGCTATTCACTTTTCAAAACAAAAGAAAGAGAATTTCTTTTTTTCAAATTAAAGCCTTACAAAGTAGACGTTCAACTACTCGTACAATCTGCGATATCTACGACGTGTTGTCAAAGTTAAATGTAGAGCTCAGTGGAAGAGCGTAGTTCTTTGCTATGACTGATGTCCCATGCTATTCAAGCCCAGTATTATGCTTTCAAGTTGAAGAAAAGAGCAAAGATCTTATTTCAAATTAGGGGAAATCAATGCTTCTTGTGATTAGCGTGATACCTGTAAAAGTTGTGATAACAAATGAGATAACCTAGCTGTAATGTTGGTTCGGTGCAACGGAGCTGACTGTCTTTCGCTGGCAGCATAGCTCAAGGTAAATGAATTCGCAATATCAGAGCATCGTTATTTTTCATACTTTTTGTCATGACTATATTCATCTTATACAATAATCTAGAACTGATATTCAAGATAATGCATTAAACCAAATATATTGTAGGTATTTTCCACTTTTTTGAAAGTTCGCTTTACGCCACTTTTTGCTTTTACGAAAAAAAGGCGAAAAGCGAATATAGCGTTCGCCGTTTGTGTTGCAGTGAGCCGTTATAGAGACAAGATGCAAAAGCCCTTCCACTTTCTCCTCCAGCTCAGTCTCCTGTGCCCCCACCATCCCAACCTCCAACGACTCAGCCTAAGATACCATAATCACCATTTTTGTTCTGGGGACGTTATCTTATAAATTAATAGTAATTGCTTCTTCACTTTACAAAATGTTGGTTAGAGGAGGAATTCATTAAATTCTCAACTCTGCTTATAAATCCTGGCACAGACTCAAGTTCTTGGTCGGCTATCGGATAACGGATGCCACCATCTTGAAATATAGGCAAATGTAAGAACTACATTCGTGACTTCTAAAGCGAACACCTTGTTATCAATTGGAACGTAATCCACTGACCGAGTAAACTTGGTACGTTCGAGTATAAACAGGGTCAAAACGTTGCCATGGTGTATATTGAAGCCAGAAGTAAATTTTGGCTCGATTTCAGAGGACTAGCGTAATGGTCTTGAGGTAAATATTGAGCAGTAATCTGTTCGCGGAGTAATTGGCAATGGGTTGAGCTGTGCATGTCCGAGCGAGAGCGGGGAAATATAATGCTGACAGATTGAGAGCCAACGCACTTCAGTGTGCAAAATGAGGTTTTGAATCCTTGCTTCGATCTCTTCAAAAAATATGAGCAAATAGTTTTGATTTAACAGGTTTACTTTTAATATAATTGACAATTTCAACAATTGGGTCACAGAAATCCAATGTTCCAAATTCTAATGTTCATGGAGCAACCAAGAAGGAACGAATTCACTGTCAGTGGTTTGCAAGACTCAAATGCTGCATTCTTAAATCAATGAAAGTTGCAGGAAAATTTAGTTCTTTGAGCTAGAAAAGCAGATTCTTGAGTACATCTCATCCAGGGTGATACATACAAAAATAAGTGTTAGTTTTGTGTTAGTGGAGCTCATTATTAAACATTTAGCATTTTAAAAAAATATGAATTGATAGCTGTTGTTCTCATGATCTTAGAGATCTTCGGGGTGCCATACTGGACATACCCCATCACCGGTTTAACGTAGGTGGGGTTACTTGACAATGCACATCTCCTCTCCAAGAGGCAGGTAGTATTGCTTTACATCGTTACTGAACTCTTCTCCGTTACCAATCGTCGCATACTAGCGGCGGGACTTTTGTAAAGACATCTAGCGATGTGATAGAGCCCAGCGAGAGGTGAATCATGTCTTTCTTAAGAGCATGTGCGTAAATTGAACTCAAATAAGTGTAGCTTAGCCGTGAATAGAACCCGGATCGCCGATTCCGTTTTCTACATCGATAGCTGATAACCGCTACGCCATGAACATAATGTCATCGTTTAGAACGAAAGAGTTTAGAAATGCTTGAACTCCAACATCCTCAACTATACAAAATATACATTCTAATATATCAACATAGATACAGACGAAGAATTCGGATAAATCCTCGAAAGGAAAGGCAATAACATATATCACGGAGTTTACAATTCTGCCGTCTTAATGACCTTATCTGTTGCGAAACTCCCGCAGAAGAGATGCACTAACCGAACACTCGATCACATGTGGATATCAAGCAGAGAAAGCATTTTTTTCTGATGGCAAATGTGAAAGAAAATAGCCGTTTTAATCAGCAATCGTTAGGAATTTATTTTCTCAAAAGCATTAAACAATTAAATTTCAAACGAGCACCTACCGTAGAGCAATGGCTTGTCTGTTAGCCATGCAAGCCATTGCTCTACAGTAGGCGCTCGTTTGAGATAATTGTTAGAAACAATGAAGAAAGATCTATTAATCCTTTTTCATTTATTTTTATTAGTTTTCTCGAGGTCTGCTTATCTTGAGTCTGTACCAGGATTTATAACCAGAGTTGAGAATTTAATGAATTCCTCCATTAACTAAAACTTTGTAAAGTGGAGAAGCAATTACTATTACTCTATGAGATAACATCTTTTTAGCGTTCCCAGAGCAAAAATGGTGATGATGGTATATTAGGCTGGGTCGTTGGAGATTGGGATGGTGGGAGGTACCGGAGACTGAGCTGGAGGAGAAAGAGGAAGAGGATCTTCAAACTTGACACTGCACTGCCTTGTGTGCTGACTAATATATTAGGCGAATGTCTTTTCTTTCTTTTGCAATGGCCAGCCCGGTACGTCGGAACATCGAATCTAGTGGTTGTCAATTCTTTTTTCTTTTAACAGTATTGATTTCTTCTCTCGTTGTAGATAAACTCTTTAACCTTAACCCAACAGCTAAAGAAAATGCAATCTGTATAAGAATAGCAAGAAAGTTTAATGACTTTATACAAGAAAACCACTCGCCGAAATCCGACAGAGAGCAGTTCTTAACACCTGTTTGCGTAAATAGGATCGAATCTGCGAAAATCAGGCGAGCCATTATCTTGTGGCTTCGGGTGCTGCGTTGTGTAATTCTTCGGTCGTTTACTTTAGAAGACCCTGAAGACAAGTTCAAATCCTAGAAGTGCGCGCATCCACTCGGCTGGCTGTTTTTCCGAGCCAAAATATTTCGTGGACATTGGTTGTGTATCAGTTTTAAGGATTCCTTTCTTTTTTTCCTCTAACCACTCTGATCCCACAGAGCAGTTTCGATGATGAACCCATTGACGCTTCGAAAAGATAACAAGATTCCAGGTTGTACTCTCACCTCGAAGATATTTGGCCAGTAAGAAGTGATTATTGTTGAGGCTTATCATTTATAACTGCTCGCTAATTTGGTATTTGCGCTTAGGCTGCAGTTATGTAGTTTCTTCTAAACTGTACAGTTTGCCCCAAGGATAAAGTGTTAAGCTTGTAATTGGAAATAATCTATCAAAGAACCCATAGAAAATATATCCACTGAGATTGATGCACGTCTTTGGCGGATGCTGAATGAGAAGGCAGAAATCAGGAACAATTAAATTAGATTCTTACACCGAGGGTTGATATAAATCTGAGTAATCAATAATATAGTTAATCTACTTCAGTGAAATCGAAATTGATATTTGTGTCTATGTCTCTTTGATTTTTGTCAAACTCCAAGTCGGAGGCTGGTGTTGATTTTGTTTTTTCCACCGTACCAAGAACAACAGGAACAATCCTCACATAACTGAGGGGAGTAAACTCTTCACTGTTGTTTTGTCCCGTCACGTTAAACCAAACCGGTATATAAAATTAACATTTCCCTACCGTGATTTGAATCCCGACAAAGTGGTCGGTAGGCGGCTCTCTTACCGACTGAGCCAAACTGACAAGTCTTACACATCTATGAGGATTTGTGTTACAAATAAGCAATGAAGTAGAAGTAGGAAGCAGCCAGGCTTGTTTTCCTTCGAATTGGCCAACTGAGTAAACACTATTTTGATGGAAAGACGTGAACAGTTAGAGGAAGACATACATCACACAGAAAGTACTTACCAGGTGATCTCACTGATCTTAGCGAGATTGACATGGTATTTCTTTCATCTTAATTTCAGTTGTTTTTTTAGCGCAATCACTCAGGCCATCATTCTACGGCCTTTGGTAAACAGCACGGATTTGCAACCGCCGGCTTTCGTAGTTCAAGCGGTAGAGCAGATGTCACGCTAAGTCACTGAATAGAAACCATCACGTGACCAACGTCTTTTGGCATCATGCCGTGTTGGGGGTGATCAATTACAAAATTGAATAAAAGGGGTGTTCAATGAATAAGTTACTTCCCTCGCCTTTTGTTGGGTATGATCACTAAAAAAAAGTCTGAATTTGCAAAAACAAGCGTAAATTCTGCTGGACACAAATTAAGGGATCAATTTATCATAAACCTTCATTACAAACTGAATCCCCACTAAAAACCGATGTAGGGGGGAATTGAAAGAGATATAGATATAATAAGCACTCTAACCCCATTGGTGTTACCTGTATGTGCGATACATACATACATAGCCAGCCAGCCAGACCAACTTGAAAACTGAAGAAACCTATGTTGACAGTTTTTGGTGACAGTTTTGGTTGGTGGAAATAATTATTTCAAATGTTAGATGTTTCGACTTTTGAAGTGCAGAAAATGCTTCAACTTTATTTAATCTAAAATCTCCAAAGATGAGAATCCTTGTTAGTGCAACGAGTAATGTACTCACAGGCCATTGATATTGAGATAATTTCTGAGAAATGTTCCTTAGTTAACCTCATCAACTATAAATATGACCTTGTCCAACAATCACGTAAGGTTTAGAAAACAGAGTACATCAGAGAAAGACAAAGCAATGTGTACAGCAGCAAACGAAAAAGGAAATAGACCATACCAAAAATAAAGGAAAAGAATCTTAAGACAAACACTGAACCCTTAATTCAAGTGGCTTACATGTAATACAGGTTACAGGTAATCGTTGAAATTATATTAAGTGGATTTTGAATTCTGCTGCTGGGAAGCGAGATACTGCGTTATTGTCAGTGGAGGCAGTGCGGACAGAGAACGTAAAAGCCACTTAATGACATGAATAAGGCAATATTTGATCAGGACCCTCATAATCACTCCTGTGATGTTTCCTCAAAGTTGTAGAAAGAGCAACTCTGATAGTGATAACACTGTGAAACGTTTTAAAAACTTATTTTTGTTCATGGGTAATAAGTGTTATTCTCCGATTGATTATGTCTAAAAAGTATAGAAAATGTCAATTATTCCTTTGCTTTGCTTTTGCGACCAGGACAGTGATACTTAGAAATCTACTTATTTTCAATTGGACAACGGGCAAATGTACACATTTCTAATCACATGAAGTAAGAAAAACAATTACATGTGAAAGTCATGCTCAGAAAAGTAACATTTGAAGGGAATAATATTGATTTTCTATACTTTTTACACATAATAACACTTAGTGACGATCGGATTCACCACAGTAATATTGGTCTGCTAGATTATATGTAACCACTGCAGAAACGCCATCATAGTGGGGAACACAGAGAAGATCAAACACACTACACAAGCTAATTGGTCTACAAGACAAACCTTCTAGCCGGTATACTATGATACTGATATTTACTAAGCTTACTTTAGGGCGCTACTACGCCACAAGTGTAGGGACCCAGTAAGGATCGAACAAACTAAGGAAGTAATGGTCTACGTAAGTAGCTTGCTAACCATTTCTTCATAGTTTGGCTCGCCATGTTAAGTTTTCCCATTCATTTGCAATTGCTTATAAAGACACGATTCAGGCATTGGAGCTTTTGGATTTTTGAATTGTAGAGTTTTGATAAGCTTGACTTCATTTGAGCCAGAACCAAATGAAAGGAATATGTCTGCCATTAAAATCAGCATTCGAAATCCAAGTATGGTGTGTTGACACACGTGATGCACTTGGATGGCATTGATCTATCTATCTATCTATCTATCTAAACACAAGAAAATTCAAATCCATTCAACAAATCCATAACCCTGTAAAATCTTTTCTTTTTTCCAATGAAAATTGATTGAACATAAAATAGCAGGCTCACGTTGGAAAGAGAGAAATTCGTAACAAAGTGGTAAAACAATGTGAAAACAGAAATGATGTCCAGAGACAATGGAGGCACGGATCTCAAACGTGAATTACAATTTCGTGTGTCCGTGATAAATTTCAAACTAGTGGAACTGAGCGAAACGTGAACAAGCAACGAATTAGCAGACATCGATAGCTACAGGTGAGGCGAGCAGGGTTCTGGGGATTCCAATCCTGTGACAATACCTCCCCATAAGGGTAGGTTCAGGAATAGTCCCGAAGCCTTCATGACACTGGAAGTGGGGACTAGGAAATTTGTGTCCTTGACTACACGTACGCATGTGGGACTCCACAATAAACCTGAGCGTGTGTGGTATTTGCTCACGTGGAGGGGGGGATGAATCCCATCCGTTTCTAATTTTATTTGAAATTGTAAAGCGATAAGCATCTAACATGTCAATGAGATGTTATTGAAATAGTTAGGTCTCTCCCATCAGAGGTCTGGGCTCAAGTCCCAAGCAAAAATCCAGAATTTCGAATTCTGAATTTCTTGGCAAGCAGGCAGCTCTCTCCACTTGGAAGATTGACGCAAAACAATCTTCTTAATTGATTTCTACCCATTTGGTCTAGTGCCGTACTAAGCTAAACTTGTTATGACGTATCATAACAAGACTAAGATCAACCATTGCTAAGTTCTTGGAGTTTGTGTTGGTTTAACATTTGTAAAGCAGGTTTTTAGACACCTGATGTAAAAAAAAAAAAAAGAAACTTGTATATAAAAGTTTCGTTCGAGGAAACGACCGAGAGCCTAAAAGTAAACAAAAAATGACTTAGTTTTCCGATTATTTTGACTGAAATTTCGGTCTTTTTCTTTCCAGAAAAGCAAAGCCAAGGAAAAACTCAAGAACTAATTTTTTCAAGTTTAATTACGTTTTTAAAATAGGGTGTCGATGTCTGCTGGATTATTTCTCTGATCAGTCGCAAAAAATT
>VCCN01004311.1:0-25806 GCA_006491835.1 Architeuthis dux
TTTCATTTTTTTTTTGGGGGGGGGGATTAATTCCTAATTGAATATAGACCAATTTTGCTGATCCGTTAATAATAAATTTGAGAACTATGTTTATAAACATGAAAACAGGCTGTTTATAAACTTTTTAAAACAGCTTTATAAACATGAAAATGTGCCTCTACAAACAATCATTTGATAAATCAAATGAGAAGAATATTTGAAATGATCTTACAAAATGATTTCCCAGTGGACATACCAGTTCTATTTGGTAGACAATACCCGCCCTGTCCCGTCGGCCAAGACAGTCCTGACAGAACCAATCGTTTTCCACTGGAGGTGCTCCCTGGAGATTTACACAATAAAAATAACGAGTCGTGATGACAACAAATCATAGGATTGTCATTGTCCGGTCGATTGCATCCGGGGCAAATCCATATGCGACTGCTTTCATCAGCAATGTTGTCTGGAAGGCTATCATCAGGAGAATTATCTGTGTTGCTGTGTGAATCCCCGTCAGCAACAACAGGGTCTCTTCAGTTCTGTGTAGAATCAGAATGACTGGGAGATTCCCCCAATGGATAATTCCAAGGGTTTGAGAGAATGGACCTGTACAGAATCATCACCCGCTTGATCTGGGCAGACCGAACTAAGCCATCGTCTCCTGGGAAGCGATGATGGACTTTGTCCAAAACCCCAAGTGGTCGAGGTTTATTTCACAAATAAACCTCGACCTCTTGGGGTTTTGGGCAAAGACTCTGACGATTATGTTGTCAAAGGAAGTCTGATGGGAGTCCAAAACAATGAGTCTGCTGAAAGGATGTTTTTTCCAAGTAGGATAGGATTGACAACCTCGTATTCATAAGCAGATCCTACCTTTCGAACGAGTTATTCCTGCTTTATCGAGAAACAAATCCAATCCACTCACCCGTTGAGGCACTCCTTTCCCGTTGATTAGATATTGCAATTCTTCTGAGAATGCTTGCTGTTGCATAACTTTCACTAAATGTGTTCCCGCTGCCAAAACACACTCCACTTATTTCTTCTTCAGTCTATTAATAAACTTAAAAACATAAGCAGCAACATTTAACAATTTAGATAATCTCGAATACTTCTCAAGGGAAACAACAGGCTCACTGTCCAGGACGCCACTGGAGGAATAGAAAACCGCAGAACGCACAGTTCTTTTGTTATCGAGACTCAAACAGTGCAGGGCATTCTCAGGCCAAGTAACAGGCTGTTCTCTTATCCAAATAGGTCCGGAAGACCAACATTACAAATCAATAAGTATCCTTTTAGTGGTTAACCCTCTGGTTATTAAATCCGCAGGGTTTTGTGCAGTTGGCACATATTTAAGTTGTAAAGCCAAATTGAATTCAGTATTCAAATCCACTTCCATCGTTGAAATATCCTTTAGTCTGTTATTGTATTCGTTTGCTGTGATTTGTGCGTCCACGGCGATGTATACGTTTCTGAATTAAACGTTTTTAAATACCTCTAAGATAGTAGGTAGACATTTCCAATGTGGGCACGGTCTTGGTTTTAAGGGGTGCCATTTTTGCTTTGGCAAAAACCAAGGAAGATATTCCTTCTTGTATGGAATACGCTGCAAACCCGCACGCTTTTGCTGAAGCGTCACAAAATAGCACGTCTCAATTCTATTAATTAAGCACGTCTCAATTCTATTAATTAAGAAAGGTCCGTCAGATCCTTCGACAAGGCGGCCCAGTCTGATGTACTTTTGGGATCAATTGATCCCATTCCAAGTTTTGTCTCCACAACTCCCCGATAAGAAGTCGACTCCTTATCGTTACAGATATTGCACAACAACAAACAGTCGAATCTCCGGGATCACTGACGTGGTGGTAAATCTGTATGACATTGTTATAGGGTTATAGGAATACCTAAGAACCTGGAGTTTCTGCAAATAAATTTGATATACAACAGGAAAGGGGTGCTGATCTTTTTGCCAAGCCAATAGTAAATAAGAGACCTTTTTTCCAATTGCATCCAAGACAACCACAAGATGATAGCTCTCTCACATTAGTTACCATACAATGCATATAATAATTCACTCTACTGCAATATGTGTGTTGCATATAATAAAGAACAAGAAAGCAATTCGTGTATGGAGGGTATGAGAAACTGGATGCATATACAGCAAACATGAAAATAGCAAACACCACAATTTGTGTGCAGAAACTCATATTCACAGTTCCAACCATAAAAAACATTGAACAACTATTGTTTACGGATCAAACGCTTATTAGTAGAGCAGAAATGAAAAATAAGCTCAGAGGCAGAAGGACACGATCAAATCAGCTTCTACATGATAGGAGCATACCTAATGATGTTTAGAGCCCTCTAATTTGTCAACAGAGTGGGCGTGGATTCCGAAAAAGGGAAGAAATCATTGTTGCCAAATATATTTTGTTATTTATAGCGGAAACTGTCTTTAAAAATGTTACGCCGAATCGGTGAAATTGCCTAATTGGCGAAATTTACTTATGTTTTGTAAAATAAAGTTTGATTTCACTTTGATTACATAAATAGTCCCTCTCCATGATTCTACTTTTCGGGTACCAAAATGTTCCTTAGGATGTTCTCTTTCAGAAAAAAGATGTTCCCAAGAAAAAGGTTGGGAAGAACTACCTCATTTGCATAAAACAAAATGTATAGGTATTTCAGGATTTTACAAGGAAGTGTCTGTATACTTTATAGACAAAATTGTTGATATGCTGCGTCGTTCAAGGATACGGCGTTATTTGTTCTTAGTGAACAATTGAAGACAGACCTTACTTTCGTGGTGCACTGTTCACCTTCCTTGAAAATAGGTCTTGTGCGGTATCCAGAGATTTTACAATAAAAATAAAGACTATTCCCGTACTATTCTATCGAGATCAGCAGCAAATCTATAATTCAATTTCTCTAGATTTTTTAAAACCTGAGAAAGGTCATTTGCTCTAAAAGAAAGATTAAGATCTTGAAGTATGAGGACAGGCAATGTTGGAGACGCCCACAACTATTTCTTTGAACTTCCTGTGCGTAGAGCCCAGGAAAGTGTTTATTATGTAAGTCGTATCATCTTTTCCAGGACTTTATGAGAGAAATAAGATCTTTCACTTCCTGTGTCTAGCAAACAATTGAAGGTGACATGTTTACCGACTAATTTGGCAGTAATTGCTATAACAGGATGTATATAGGGTTGGTCCTGTCCTCCAGATTCAAGACACGTGTTGGTGCTAAAATTGAGTCTATATTGCTGGTATGTGTTACACATACTGGAAAACTGAAAACTGGATGAACAGAACTTACTCACGTACGGAAATCCTTTCCTTTTACCGGGACAATTCTCGGTAGTATGCCGATGACTAGTGCAAAGAGTGCATAAATTAGCTTCCTTGAATCTACCCATCCTAGCCTCATAAGAGGGGAATTTCCTGCAATCCTGGCCAACGTGGCCAGGAATATTGCAAAATTCACAACTTTTAATTTTGGGAAGGTTTGTGTTGGTATTCAAATTTTCTTGCGTTGTGAAATGTTTTAGGGTGTGGACGCGCCGCCTTTATAAGTATTGCTACTAGCATAGGCCCTCGAGCTTTTACACCACTTTTTGCTGCAACAGAAAAGGTGGGGGAATCTCTGAGTACCAGTAGAGTTTTTATCGATTCACTTGTATATTCAAAAATGTGTTGGAGAGTAGGGTAGTTCGTGCCAGAAGTATGCATAAGCTCCCTGTTCAAGCCCTTGGCTAATTTAGAAAATATCATATGGGCCATGAGAATATTGCCCGCCGAATTTGTTTAAAATAAATCGTATCCAAACGAATGGTTCGATTCCCACTGCATGAACCTGGAAAATGAAGGTGTTTATCCCATGTGGGTGCAAATAAACTGTTTGCAGGGCTTTCAGAAAATGCAACCTGTCGGCTTCAGATTGTATTCTCGCCATGCAATTTTCAAACCGGGACAGGAAATCTAAAGCAAAATTTATTTTTTCCATTCCATTAAATGTGGGACACTTTAAGATGGGCCAGACCGTTTCAGCCTTAACATAGTGTGATGTCCTGCCATGCTGCGCAAGGGAGCAAATACCACGAGTTACCTCCCTTGCCACAAACCCCTAAAACGTGAGTCCCCGGTCATGCGCGAGGCAGACCGGGGGAAAAATAAAGAGACCGTGCGGACGAAAGAACAGGTCAGTTCTTTCGCTGACGGCGGTCAGTCAACATCGCATTCGCCTTTGTCCTTTGTTCCTTTTTGCTTCATCCTTTTCCCTTTCAGTGAGAATCCCACTAGCTGGGAGGCGTCTGGAAGACACTACACATAGGAAGAAAAATGTTTCTCCCTAAAGGGGGTAGAAGAAGAGGGTGGGTTTAAAGACACTTTCTCGTTGGTAACTCCCTGAAAACCTGAGAGTTGTAGGAACGACTTTCACTACGAAGAGCGATAGCAGGGTCATCGTCAGGACATTCTTCACTGATGCGGTCATCAATGTCATCTAAATCCCCCATCCGTTTCTCTATTACGGTCTTATAAGTTGCCTTTTTTAATTCCATATCACCTCCTAATGCTTCAAGGGCCGTATTAATTTTACCTCGAAAGCGAGCCTGCTTTTTAAAAATAGCTTGTAATGGAGACTCCTTTTTTCTGGTGGGCTCTCCTTTTTGCTCATTTTGCGATATTACAAGACAAATTATATACAAATATTTGCCAACTATAAGGCAATAATCAACAATATTTTTGTAGTTAACAACTGAGTCGTGAACACGTAAATAACATTCATTGAACACTGCACCCTATGAGCTGCAAAATTGTGTACATATGTAAGTTGATGCCAGGATAAACATCAGATGGGTGGCACTGACCTCTGGTGAACTGTAACGGTCAATTCAAGGTCAGGTCAATTTTGGTATTTTCAAAAAAGATCAATTTTCGAACCACCTGAAGGGTTGCGATCCCTACTTTGAGAAGCTTTGTGTTAGAATTTACTACATGACCTTTCAGTATTGATTAAATTAAATAAAATGTATCAAGAAATGAAATATACACGTGAAAAATAACGTTAATAATCTAATTAATGCATTCACTCTGGCTTGGCCTCCTGTCCCTTCTCGATCACCTTGGCGTGATGCTGGTTGCCCTTCATGAAGTTGGCTCACAGTTGGCTCTGTTGGCCCTCAAGATGTTCTTGCCTATGGAGAACAGGCGCTGAACTGGATGGGATGACTGTATTGTACTTGATGAACAAGTCGATCAACATTTGCTCACCAAGAAGGCGACGTCAGTCGGGACATCCTTCGAGCCGGCCTCCAGCCAGGTCTTCACCAAGTTTTGGACCTTGGACTTCAGTGGCCTGTGGCTCCTGCTCTCCTCAGGCTGAAGAAGTCATCTTCCTCATCCTCATTGCTGGTGGTGCTTCTGCTCTCCTCACTGGTCTCTCTCAGCACTGTCTCCACGATAGTCTCCATGACTTTCTTTACCAGAGCAGTCCAAACCATCAAAATAAAAATAGCTGTTCCAGTTTGGCGCCACAAAACATCGAAACATATTTTTAACGGTTGTAAAATATTTTGAGGCAGTCTGGACAACTGGAGCACGCCATATGATTTTAGGGTTTACAAACGTTTTTGACCGTTAAACTAAAATGTTAGTGGAATTAAAGTTAGCGGAACTAAATTTAGCGCAAGCTAATTGGTCCGCTAACGCTTTTCAAACATAGTGGACACGCTAATCCACTAACGAAAACGTTACCTTGCTAATTAGCGGTTAACGGATTGGTGGAACCGTGTCTACCACTGGTTATTCACCCTAGCTTTGTACTGTTTTTCGCTCAAATTGAATTGAACTTAATCCAGCGTTTCCTTCTCGGTAAAACAGGCTGCGTAAATTGATGTCGCATGGACTGGAAAACACAAAGAAGAAACTAAATTCGATTTAGTTGCGGCAATCTATGAAATATTACTTCAATGCACAGGTTGCATTAACCTACTTGCATATACTTGTCAGCATATAGTTTCCCAGCAACAGTATTGGATTTTTACTAAAGGGAGCGGTGTTCACTAATACAAACTTACAGGCCGGAACAAACAAGTTGACTCTCCTTAATATACGTGAAATATGAGAAAAATGTAACAAGTGGAGTCGATCCCATGCGAGAGAGAAAGAAAGAACCCATTGATCTGCAAGTTGATAGATAATATTCAAGTTGTGACTGACCATCCCAGCTTTGTAACGAAATACACCCAGATCGTGTTACCGGTAGCCGTTGGAAGTGGCCAGATTTGAAATCTGGGGTTTTATTTCCACATATACAGGTTCATTTCTGGGCGGTTTGCGGATTACATCGAGGTACGGAAATTCTGTTGCATTTCGTTTTCTAACTGAGTTGGTCACTTCAGAGTTACCACTACGAAAACAAGGGTTCATGCCTCTTCCAACCAGCCGGGTGGAAGAAGCCATTTCGTCTCTGACCTGTCGCTCCGGATTCAAATCTCCAACTGGTAACTGCTTCTAACCGGCTCTCACCCTCAGCCCTGGCGGGCAGAGACGCTGCTAACCGCTTCAGGTCTCAACCCCAACTTCCCTATTTTCAAATCTAGCCCCTTTTTAACTGCTACTGGTCATACGATCCCTCCTATTTTCAAATCTAGCATCCTTCAACGGTTTCCGGTAACCCGATCTGTCCAGTTTGTCATGTACGCAATTTAACACAGATTTCAAATCTGGCCACTTCCAACGGCTACCGGTATCTGGGTGTATTTCGTTTAAGTTTACTCAGATAAGTTAAAACTAGTTTTTGATTAGGTGGCATTTGAAAATAGGCATAAATACATAGCAAACTTAGTCGACCTCAAGTATATTTTAGCAGTTAACAGCACTTTGGACGCGTAAATGCACATCAAAATAAATACTAAAGGCCAGCTGAGCTATACGTTTGATGGTTGCGCTGAAGAAAAGCCGTAACGATGATTTTTCTTTCCTTTTATTTTAACGACACACTGACCTTGAAAAGAAAAACTAAGGCAAATATTAACTCGGGTAAACAGCCAATCTAATACTTACAAAGCATATAGTAGGTGTGTGCAAAGGTGGTTACCGGCGGTCTTTTCTTTTCTTTTTTTTTTTTTTTTTTTTTTTTTTTTTTAAACTATACTTTTTCCCGAGCAAATGAAAAAGTACGGTAAGCAAATTAAAAAGTACTGTAAGCAAATTAAAATGACAAGCGAACTGAATCTATGAACATAAGTAATCACATATATACAGTTACTGTTACAGTCGCTGTAAATATTGATTTTTCAAGTTGAAACTTGTCTCTTAATAAAATTCATGGGTATTTTTCGTTAGTCCCAACCAAAAGCTAACGTCCATAACTTTAAATTACATTTTCTTTATTCTCGCCGACATAGACCGCAAATGCTAGGTCTTTATAGTTAGTCCACACCTAACCCTAACCCCTAACCTTAACTCCTAATTCGGGGGGGGGGGGTTAATGAAATAAACTTAACACGTCAATTCCTACTGGTTATAAAACGTTTTGTCTGGTGGTGACTAACGAAAAAGCCCAAAAATGCTATGCCCTATATAGCTAATATTTTCTTATTTCAAACTTTTGACAGCCTCTTCTTCGGGCAAAGCTGCAAAAATCTGAGAACTGGACTGATCTGGAACCCAACTATCCAGAAACCGTAGCGTAAATCTTTTCGGCATTTTAGTTCTTCATTCATGATCGGTGGATCGGTTCAACACATTGTTGAACACTACAATTACTCAAAACAATTGATGCAAGTTGTAACAAGTTGTTGCGCCTAAGAGCAAAGAAATTGTTGGGTTCTTTTCGAAGATATGTTTTTATTGATTTTATTAATTTAATTATAGAATGTGTATGTAACTAAAAATACTTAAGTAAATGTGCATGTATATATATTTTAAATAAAACTAATTCAAACTTGAAAATTTGGGACAATGTGTTGTGCGAACGAGTTTTTGCTGAGATCGTATTAGATATATCATTCTTAGTTCATCTGAAACTTTCTAGAAGATTACCAAATATGTTTTAACTCAATACAATAGTTTATTTTACTTGCTAGGTCTAATGCGACATAAAAGTGTCAGAATGCTTAATTGGATAAGAAAAATTTGAAACCTGGCTGAGATAGTTGCAGTGCAGTCATAACAAATATCAGAAAAGCCTACAGCTACAGGAAAACGTACTTACATTTAGAATAGTTTATAGATCCGAGGTTCATACAGGTTTTTGCTGTTGCGGCTCTTTATAAACTGCAATTAAAATTTAACAGCGTGTAATTCCTTTATCAGAAAGATTTTTAAAGCAACAAAATAAACAATAAATACAACTAAACAAGCCAGGACAAAATATAAACAAAAGGCTAATGAAAATTAACTTTAAATTATGAAGTCAACAAAATGACGAAAAGAATGTCCACAAAATAATTAACACATAATTTTTAAATTGTTATAACCCCAACACGCCTTCCCCACATCAAGCAGCGCGCCAAAACAATCACAGCCAACAGAAAAGCATTGGACAGGTAAGGGACAGTTACAAAAATTCACAGCGAAATGGCGTGTTGGAACTCAGTCATAATTGTTGCGAATCTATGAGTCCAGGACATTTTGTGATGAGTAGGGCACAAATGCCCAGGCATGGAGAGAAAGTACAAATAGCTCAATGGCATAGTCGAGTCAGTTCACTCATATGAAACTAAATAAATTTTCGGAAAATGTATTTAGTTTCATATGATTGAACTGACACGACTATGCCATTGAGCTATTTGTACTTTCTCTCCATTCCATCAGCAAAAAGATCTAACACCTGGTTGCACCAGATGTGTACCATGCCTGGGCATTTGTGCACCAATTAGACTTTGTGGCATTCAAACCCTTTTCACGGTTGGAGTCTAGGTAAAACAACTGTGCACATTTGCGATTTCCTTTCTTCTGCCACTAAATCATGAGCCACCTAGACTCTCATTTTTAGTTCCATGCCCCACTTATAATTTCTTTCGTCTGCTTTTTTATAACATTATGGTTTTTTAACAGAATAAGCACCCTTCTTTGGTGGTGTAACTGGTCGTAATGTGCTTCCCTTGGGGGTAGAGCAACTCACTTTACTTGACTTCCAGGTGTACTATTTCCTGCGCTTTTCATGAACAAAGAAAGGGGTAACCTTCTTCTCCAATACAGCAGAAAGCCCATGCTCATGCTAGCTAAGAGTTGACAGCTGAGTTGGTGAGGACACATCCTGAGCACTAGAGATACATATATCAGTTGTAATTCTAGTTTTATCCCATGGGACAAACTTTAGAATATGAAAAGCGATATAGACATGTCAGCTAGAAATAGGTTAAAGAATAAATATGACAAAAAGCAGGAATATGGACAACTTCTTGCAAGGTCAACAACATAATATGGGACATGCCGAGGGTTTATGCTTTTAGCACCTAAACCATTAACACGCACTATTGCTGTATGGGATACAAGAAGATTCAGCTATGGTAGCCTACACTACATTCAGAAATCGATATCATAGTAACTGACAATATCGTTAGCATTAAAGACGTTACCGTTATAAACAAAGTAGACATAGGAAGCGACCATAGAAAGGTAGCGTGCAGAACTAAATTCAACTTTAAAACTGAAATAAATAAAATGATTCTTGAGAAGAACAGATGCCCTAATAAGATAGAGATAGAGAACATTACCAAATTTCGAGTAGCGATAGAGAACAGATTTCAGGCCATATGGAATATCGACGGTGACATAGAGGAAAAGAGTAATAGTCTGACAAATATAATCAAAGAAGCAGCCGAGATGGTAGGCAGTACAAACGTAGGTAGGTAGATATTCTAAAGCAACATTAAAACTAATCAAACAGAGGAGAAATATGAAGATAAAAACTAAAGAGGACACAATCAAAAAAGCAGAACTTAACAAATTAATAAATAAAAGAACGAGAAAAGAAAGAAAAACGAAGAGGATAATAGAGGCTATTAGAAAAGGGGTGAATTTAAAACACGCCCGATCAGCAGACCATACCGGCAAGCAACAGATGCTTGCACTAAAGGATAAAAAGTGCAAAATTATCAAAAATAGGGACAAACTGACTGGAGCTAAAGGCATTCATTGCTTGGCCGCAGCCTCCTACTTTTGATGACTGAAGTTTGTAAGATAATGCGTACAGAGCATCGCAATTCAATGGCTAAAATTATTCACTTCATAAAATAATCAATTATTCTGCCATTCTGTTCCAGGCGTAAACTTATATTCTATACCTTTTCCCGAGCAAATTAAAAACAACGGAAACCAAATTAAAAACTACAGCAATCAAATTAAAAACGACAACCAAATTAAAAACAACATCAACCAAATTATAAACTACGGCAAACAAATTATAAACAACGGCAACCAAATTAAAAACTACGGCAACCAAATTAAACACCTCGGCAATCAAATTAAAAACAACGGCAATCAAACTTTTAAAAAAGGTAACCAAATTTGAAAATACGCCGATCAAATTAAAAAGACAAGCGAACTGAATCGATGAAATGAGTAATCACATAGAGGCGTGGGTGAAGGGACGAGTCCAGGGGTTCCTGATACCCCACTTCTTTACTGGGGAACGGCACAATTAAATCTTTTTTTAAATATCCATATAAATAAAAAAAAAACATTTTTGGTTTGGGATAAAGGTTTTTAAAATTTTATTTATAGGATTCCTTTACCTAGATGAGATTTAATTGTGCTTTTCCCGAGCAGGGAAGAGTGAGGTGGCAGGACCCGTCCCTGGAACCACGGCTGTATGTGATTACTCATTTTAGTCAGGTTCACTGTGTATTTTCGTGAGAGATTTTTGGAGATGTGCAAGGGTATACATTTTTTTCTTCAGAGCATGGAGCATCCGAAAATCAATGTTGGCATTTGCACAAACACCTGCATGGCCGCCATTTTGAATTTTCAAAATGAACACAATAAAATACATATTTTGCACTATTAGTCAGGTTCATTATGTATTTTTGTTCAAAGTTTTTGTAGCAAAATCATACATTTTTGGAATGTCCAGAGCATGGGGAATCAGAAAAATAATGTTGGCATTTGCGTAGACATCTGCATCGCCGCCATTTTGAATTTTCAAAATAGCTGCCGTAAAATACACAATGTGTGCTATCTTGGCTTCTAGTCAACCTAGAAACTTAATTAAGTATGCTAATCCTATGTTTTCTGGGTCGAGGAATCCAATAAAGGACTCAAAATAGTGCTCATGATTATAGAAAAGCAACAAAAAAGTAATTAAAATCATCATCTTTACATCTGTGATATAACGTCATGTTGGACTCCTTTAAAGTTATAGGTATGGATTTATTAAGCAAGAAAATAGCCTTGTTAGTTATCAGGGTGAACTGTAAGTTATGATATATGCTTTTACGGATCTTCGTCACTGTTCTGCGTTTCATTTACGGCATTACAGTTTGCGTCATTTTCGCAGTCACTTCCACACAGACAAAGGTCTGTGCAAGTTGCAAGTTGTGTCTCCTGCATGAACACCTCTGGGTTGTGCAATGGACTTTACACTGACACCTGACCAATGGCCTGTGGGGCAGCTGGTACCTTCGTGATGGTAGGTAGTATCTCAGTGTTCATTC
Organism: Architeuthis dux; assembly: GCA_006491835.1. Lineage (NCBI taxonomy): Eukaryota > Metazoa > Mollusca > Cephalopoda > Oegopsida > Architeuthidae > Architeuthis > Architeuthis dux. Next base: position 11,639 of record VCCN01004311.1, read on the forward strand.
TGATAATAGCCATGTTTGAGTGGGTCGAACAGACGTTGCCACATCACGTAGGCTTGGTACCACACCCTACTTTGTACGCGCATGCGTTCAATGTTCTCTAACTGTAGGAGGCAACTTGCTGCTTTCTGCCAGATGTTCGCAAAACAGATGCTACCTTACGTTATATGGATGCTCTTTGGGTAGTACATCAAACATACAAAGTTGGCCAATGCATCCTTCACATCCTGTGTTAGGTCGCCTTAGGAACATCATCTCAACACTGATGAAACTGGATCAGTGTTGAGATGATGTTCCTGTCAACTTTCAGGTACTGCTGAAATCACTTGGATTTGCCTACTCCAAAGAATCTTCCAACATTGTCTGCTTGAATGCGTGGAATACCGGTAACGCTATTGCCTTGTCTCGTCCCAGCGCAATCCAGATTGGCTCAAACTCCAAAATATCCGATACCATACATATCGCAGTGTGCCTGCAGAGCGTTTCGTAGTGGGCAACAGCCAGAACCAAGACATCTGTATCTTGGCTGAAGAAGACCATCCATGCTTCATGACAGCGCTGTGGTGCAGCTGATTCTAAGCAGATCATCAATGTGTCAGCCTCCTCATGGTTGTTATCTTCAAATTGCATGTTGCTGTTGCCTCCTGTGCGGCCTGATGCTGATATGATGACTATTTTTTTTGATTTTTTTTTTTTTTTTTTTTTTTTTTTTTTGGGGGGGGGGGTTGTGTTATTCATCAGTACCGATTATGCAAGGTATTCAGTTAGATCAGCTTTCATCTTTTCGTGAGATAGGAAACATCCCATTGGTATATCTTTAATATTTGTGCCGTCAGCAATCTGGTACTGAATGGGATGTTTGCCTTGTTTTCTGTTTCAACAAGTCAGCGAAAAAGACCAGAATAACTTCGTCAAAATCAGGAGCTTGTCATTGAGGTGTTGGCCAAGATCTTTGACTGTGCTGATTATCCCAGGTTTCTTTGCCTCGTTTTTGTTGGACGATCACCATTCCATCGACAATGACAATTGTTGGACTCTCAGAGGGTGCTGAAGACGTTTCAGCATCACCAACATGATCCTCAGATGCTGGGGCTTGTGCATTTTGATGCGTTTCATTGGCTTTTCCCAGTTTTTCCAGTCACGGTATGAGCTTCGACTTGACAGTACCATGGAAGGATGGCTTCATCTGGAGCAAACAATGCACTGGGAGCCAGAGTAAACTCGTAGCTACCGACTGCATTCTTCTGATCGATGTCCCGGTTTGATCTGGCTAGAACCGTAAACCAACCATAAAGTTCTTTTGTTTCTTTCAGATCCACCGATTGGTCGCGGACATTTGCAGTAAAAACAAAATCATTAATCATAAGAAACAACCGAAACTTTCTCTACAATTAACTATGGCTTTTATTTTAACTTTTACCCTATGACTCGCGGTTAGTAGACTTATTTTCTTTTTATCCTAAAAGGAAATTTAAATTGGTGTTCAATTACATCTGCTTCTAATATTAATACATGTATTCTTCAGCCAGAAGCTTGTGTTGGTTTATAAGGGAAAAATGTGTATCTAATAGTAAGATGGATAGATAGAAATAAAATGTGAGACGGAAGATAGTAAGTAGGAATTAAAATAATTAGCAGCCGCCTAATAATAATAATACCGTAGTGGTCAGTTGTATATTTATACAGTAGTTTATATAGCAGTAGTTGATCGTAGTAAGTTACCCTGTGGAAAGGAGGAAGAGGAAAGAAAAGAGGAAGGAAGGAATGATGAATACCGCCATGCGGGAAAGACCCTTTATTTGAAATGCAGGTCTACGATTGGCTGAAAGGCTTGTGGCGTCATTACGGGATTCGGGCATGCCGAAACGACATGTTTGAATTAACCCCACAAAATAATAGGCTTTGGGTGGCCATTTTGAATACAGTAATTTAAACACGTGTGAGACACGATAAATGGAAAATCCGATAAAACAAAGAAAACAAAGGCAGGAGATAAAAATGAACATGACATTTAATAATACATTGCAATAAACACATTTTTGGTACATGTATTAAATGACATAGAAAAGGTAAACATATAAAAGAGGTTTTAAACAACGATCGTACAAATTAAGGAGTTAAGAATAGGTTGTTATTGTCATATTGACAGAAATGGTCTTGTCTTGATTCTAGTCGATTTTAGCTGCATCGAAATATATTTGCACTATTGTATATTGCAACCGGGACAAGAGATCTGTGTAGGTAAAAAAAAAAGTGACAGGAAGAACTAAGCCGGCATAAAAAGAGTGTTTCTACCAAAATGGATGTTAAGGCTATTAGAAGCAAACTAAATTATAAGATAGATCATGTCCTGGGCAATTTCATTCTAGTCTGAGCGAAAAGAAATGAAGAAGGAGTAGACGAAGGAGAAGAGTTACTAGCTTAAGAAAGGAAAGGTACTTGTTAAAATCCTAGAAGAATCTAGGGAATAGGCAAAGATATTTACGTGTCTGATAGATGACACGGGCTGTGCCACTGGTTTAAGGGACCAGGGCAAAATGAAGGCGAAGATTAGTTTTTACGTGTCCGCTATATTTAGTTTCGTATTTCAGTGCATTCAGGCTGGTTTGATCGTGATGATAAAACCAGCCTGATATTCAAATCCATATTTACGTATAATTAACTATTTATAGGAAAGTGGCTGCTACACTTGGATTGGATATGACAGATCAAAAGCGTATCCTAATATACACTTTAGAGTTGGGGTTTCTACAATTGTAAGGGATGTAATGAAAGTTACAGAGGGGAGAGGTTATGTGAGTTGTAGAAGAATGTGTATCGTTTTTACATTTGAAATTAGCGGTGAAAAAGTGATGGCAAAAATGACCTGTCATGGCTGCCGGTAGTCGTAGCAGGAATATTAGTCGGTTGTCCTGAAGGTGAGGGAAGAAGGAAGTCACGTGGTCAAAGAAAAAGAGGAGGGCGGAAAATCGGCCATATTGGTTTTGGCGGTCAATTCAAACAAAGGAAATATACAGAATCAAAACACAAAGGCATCAGATTTAAAATGAAAAGAGGTTATATTTAATAAAAAAACATTGTACGGGAAAAGTGTACAATAAAAAGGAAATATACGCATATGTAAAAGAGAGTTAGTGAAAGGTTTTGGTGAGTTATGGTAAAAAGAAAAGAAAAAGGGATTTTGCCTTTAGCCAGTTTTCGAGTTCCGAAATGGATTTTGTGAGAATGCAGCGTAATTATGCGAACTAAATCTTTAGGTGATAATTGCGCCTAATGATGTCTGCTCTCAGCAAATGAAATCGGATGTTAAGTGAAAAAGTGGGCTTTTGACAGAAAGTAGAAAAATGCCAGTTCTGGTCAGGAAGACATTTAAGGAATTGCTCCGCTAAAACTGATTTTAACAGAAACTAATCATCGATGGTCATTCTCGTAAGGGCCTATATTTGAGGCATTCATTCCTAGTTGTGGCGAAAAGGAATGGAGAAAGAATGACCAAAGATTTGAAGTAAGAAGAGACGGCATTTGAAGAAATGTAGTTAGAAAATGGAGCCTAAGCGACCCAAAGATTAAATGGGAAAATGAACAGATGTTTTACGTGCCAGAGAAATAGACACGGGCGAAAGAAGCACTGTAGGGAACAGGCTACGAAGGCCAAGAAAATCGAAAAACAAGGGTTTTTATAGGCGTGCTGACGTCACGCAAACAGGAAACTAATATTTAGTTGCGTACTTCATAGGGTTCAGAGCTGGTCCCGTCGAGGTGACAAAGCCAGTTTGCTAATTTTAACCCTATTTTAGTACTTTGTGAAATTTAACCGCTACAACACTTTACACACAGTACCTTTTTAAAACTTCAGCTCGACATATCAGGTTTTGACAAACCTATGAGTTGTTAGCGTAAATTGTATTGTTCCATTAATATCTAACAAAGTTTTTCAAAACCTGATATGTCGAATTGAATTTTTAAAAGGGTACTGTGAGTCTAAAGTGTAACTCATCTGATGTTTCTGATAATATTGAAATGTCATCAGCAAATCGTAAGTGGTTTAAATATTCTCCATCTATATTTACTCCCATTTTCCCAGCCAGTAAAGTGTAGCATACACTTTATTGTTCCATTATTATCTAAACACATAGATGAGCTCTTGTTCAGTTCAGGGACCCCCGTTATTTAGTATTCAATCTTTATTCAATAACTAAGAAAACTACGACTGTAATATACGAGGAAAATGCATACCACATACTTGCCGTTTGTTATTCCGAAGTATTTCCCATTTACTCGAATTAAGATTACGATAGCAATGTTCTTATTTAAAGGTCAATATTTAAAACGGCTCGTCCTTGAGTGGTTGCTGTCAAAAACTGGATTAAATACAATTAGATGTGAAACAGTGTGTAGCCGTTTTGTGTTGTCAAAAAGCTATGATCAAAAAGCGGGAAATTGAACCGTCTCCACTGACAGTGATACTCTCAAACTGAAAAAATACCCTAATTAGTCTTGCCATAGCTGTAAGTCTTGCCTTGCGATAGCTTTAAGAATTCGAGCAAATAAGTACATCTCTTACAGTCAAACTTAACACTGCAGTCATCTCATGTATTTGCAAAATATAGGGTACACATAGAATAAACATTCCTATTACCTAATCAAGAGGTTAGGTTAAACATTGTGGTCCAACTGAAACTTAACGAAACTAGAAGAAGCAACTATTGCCTTTTCCCTTAAACTAAATCTTTAAAAAGTTACATTTCTTAAAGCGTTATTTTAAAAACATGCATATACTTTACAAGATTTGAAATTTATTACATGCACAACAAGATGTCAGCTAAGTAGTAATCTGGATATCTGGCAGTCCTTTGATATACTTTTAGTTTACTTCATTGATGCCCACTGTAATCCTTTTCTCCGTATAAAACAACGGAAGAAGCAGGTAAATATTTTATAGCTGAGGAAAAAGTTTACAAGTTGGTTCGTATTGACAATAGGGCGGTTTCACCTTTGTTACGACCTTTTTTCTCTCTCATTCAGAACATATTGAGAACACGAAATGCGTTGAATTTGTTTTTGTTGCAATTTGTGTGAGATTGATCCACATTTTTGAGTAAAATGTCTGGACTATAATTGATAGTTGACATTTTGCGTGTATGTCAGAGGTGCGAAGATCCATGGTGAGGTAAAAGTTACTGGGATTTGTTGATACATGTATACCCAATGAAAACAGGGACAAGAGGTTAGAATAACTGGGGAATATTGTGAAAACTTGTATGCTTCGATAATAAAAGTACCACCGACCGACACTCCAATAGACAATAGTGATGCTCCCGACATAACAGACGAAAGAGTGTTTGCGCTCGAGAACAGACCTTGAAATATGCATGAGAGATCTATCACAAAGGCCTGGCGCAGCTATTCACACAGTGTATGCAAAAGGAAAGTGCCTCAAAACTTCAGATCCTACTTTACAAGAAAGGAGATAATAAAGACCTTGGCAACTACCACATTACTATCTAACGTGTATAACACATTAGATGAAAATCAACCACGCCAACAGGCGGGTTTCAGGAGTGGCTACTCAACAATAGGCCACCTACATACAATAAATCAGCTGATCGAAAGACAACAGAAACCACCTTGTTTGGCTCTTGTTGATTATGAAATAGAATTTTACTCGGTAGAATACACGACAGTCTTCAATTCAATGCGAGAGCAAAGTATTAACGAAAATCATATTAAAATTATTGAGAATATTTACGAAAAGGGCACTGCAATAATTCGACTACATTAAGATACAAATAAGATAACGATTGGAAATGGAGTGAGATAAGGTGATACAATTTTGTCTAAACTATTTACAGCAAGTCTTAAAAGTACCTTAAGGAAAACAGACTGGAGAAAATGGGAGTAAACATATATTTGAATATTTAAACCGTTTACGATTTGCAGATGACATTGCAATATTATCAGAAACATCAGATAAGTTTTTAAAAATTCTAAGTGATCTAAGTAGGGAAAGCCTCGAAAATGAAAGAACTAAAAAGTACTGTTAACGTCGCAACCATAAGAATGGGGGTTAAAGAATTGGAAGTGGTTAAAGAATTAGGAGAGGTTAAAGAATTGGAAGAGGTTAAATAATTGGAAATGGTTAAAGAATTGAGAGGGGTTAAAGAATTGGAAGTGGTTAAAGATTACACTTAGAATTACATAGATCAAGTGATCAATTAGAGGAAACCAATGGAAACGAAATAAAATGACGTATAATGATTTGTTGGAAAGCGTTCAGTAAACAGAGACATATTGAAAAGTACCTTGCCAATATGCTTAAAACGTAAAGTGTACAATGAATGTAATAATACCAGCTATGACGTACGGATGGGAAATATGGGAACTAACAAAATCGTTTGAAAACAAACTCGGCATCACACAGAGAGCAATGGAAAGAGCAATGCTAGGAATAACTTTAAGAGATAGAAAAAGATCACATGGATCCGAGAACAGACCAAAGTTGAAGATATCATAGAAGTAATTAAGCAACAAAAATGGAGATGGGCTGGACACATAGCAAGAAGGGGGGATAACAAATGGTGCAAAAGATTAGATTGGTACCCAAGGGATAGCAAACGCTGTAGGAAAAGACCAGACATTAGATGGAGAGATTAGATAGAAAGTTTTGCCGGTGAGATATGACAGAGGCTGGCAAAGTCACGGGTCGGTATGGAAGGCAGTGAACTTGTGATGGCTGATACCCCATGCAGAAAAGCAGGTTAAATACTACCAATAGCCATTACTTTAATGTTGATTGTCAAGGGATAATACTTGTTGTCACGTGTTTCTTTGCAAATTAATCCGAACCTGTTATTAGTTTACAGTTTACACTACAGCATTGATCAAAAGAAAATGCCGATAAAAAAAATATATCAACTTTTAAAAGACATCTACAGGTAATTATTTCGAAGCTTACTAGTTACAACACAATTTACAAGGTTAACACATTGAGTTCAACCAATGAAAAATCATTCCTAGTGGTCAGTCTTCTACACGAGCAACAGAGGGCCATCTAAGCTCTAACTGTTTTTTCTTATAAGTATATAACATTTTTGGCATTTACTTAACACTCGTGCTTAACCTTTAACACTTCTTTAAACATAGATGAAGCAAGTAGTATTTAACAAAAGATGGGAAACTCGATCCTCTCTCTGATATATGAAGTAAAACTAACAGTTGAACACTAGTCACCTGATAAATATCGGTGAATTCATTGCTTGTAATGTACAGTTAAATTAACATCCATAACATTACCACTTTAGCAGTTGAAACATTTACAGAATCCGAGAGATTAGCGCGTCAGAACACACTTTGACACTTGAGTTTTCACCCAACTCATTCTGCTTTTGCAGTCGCCGAGAAATCAATTTTTTAAATTTTAATAGAAATCAAAAATCCTCTAAAACTAATGTTTTAGAGAACCTTTGATTCGTATTGATTCCAAAATGAGTCAATAGCTGCATCGATTATTGCATCGATCACTGAAAGGTAGGAACAGTTAATGCAACATAATTATTTGAAAAGTTATTTTAAAGTAATATTTTTCATTATAAAAGTAGTTCGTTTTGTGTCCGGTTTATATTAACGCTGGATACTTTAACGCGTAATAGTCGGAAAATCATCTGTACAATGTTTTTTCCCCCTATTTTTTAAATTCAAGAATAAAAAAATATATCAAAATTAGCTTATTTTGGAAAGGAAAGATCGCATGTCGGCTGATCATTATTATTCAATGAATTTTACTCAAATGTGTAATCCGAGAAAAGCAAAAAGAAACAATTCGATTTCCCTCAAAGCCTGTTCAAAGTTCACTTTTTTTCTATACTAGTACAATGTATGTACAAGAGAAATTCACAAATAATGTTAGTGTTACGTAACAAAATAACTCGCAAATTAGCACAGCAACAGGGGTAGTGAGTTTACAAAATATAAGACAAAAAGTGCATTACATTCAATAAATTGACTCACCTTTTAACAGAGATCCAGTAAAATAAAACAAATAAAACCACTGCTTTTCCCCCACATTCAACAGTTACGTTTTTACTACTGCTTAAAAAATGCGCCTTTTAAGTCTTCAAGTGGTTGACACTCTCTTCTTCGTGACACTTTTTCATGCTTTCTATTAAATACAAATACGGTTACCTTTTCTTTTTAAATGTACTCGCAATCCCATCAAGAATGTTGTTGTGTACACGCAGCATTGAGAGTGATAAATAAATATAAAGAAACTCTTTATCAGAAAATCTCGTGTCCGCTGCTGTTAAACTCCTACAACACAGGTCAACCTCACTCTGAAACGATCCAGTCTTCGTCAACCCTCCCTTCTCTTACAAAGGTGTTTTCTTTCTCTTTCACCTCTATCATCAGGTACGTAGTAGGGCTTTTTACACAAAATAAATAAAATGGTGAAAACTTATACTTTCTCGACTACTACGTCCGCTGAGTAAGTCTTAAAGTTATCATGTGGTGTAATACATACTAGGCCGGGGGCCAACAGGGTCTACCGTGCCCCCCCACCCCATGATTCTATATTTAGGGTACCAAAACGTTCCTTAGGATGTCCTCTTTCAGAAAAAAGATGTTCCCAAGACACTTCCTTGTAAAATCCTGAAATACCTATAAATCTTAAAGTACTCAGATATGTCAACTGGGAGACGAGATATGAAATTCTGTTTTGTTGGTGTATGCTGGCGACCATTTTGTTTTATGCAAATGAGGTAGTTCTTCCCAACTTTTTTCTTAGGAACATCTTTTTTCTGAAAGATAACATCCTAAGGAACATTTTGGTACCCTAAAAGTAGAATCTTTGAGGGGGGTGCACGGTAGACCCTGCTGGCCCCCGGACTATACTACAATAAATATGATGATGTAGCGTAAGTAAATCGGACATTAACAAGAGTAACAATTTCAATTTAAACTTGTGTTTTTCTTGTTGGTTGGTGTATCATTTTTATATAGCTTTTCGTACCGTCTACAAATAGGTTTGATTTGAGTGTTCATTGACAGTTTGACCGTAAAAGGATGGAGTCGCTCAAGAAAATCTAAATTAGTTTCTTTTGTGAATGGTAGAGAGCTCAAACAATGTTATGTTGCAGTCAGAATTCACAAGTGGACTTAAGTGTATACCTACTGTGATCATAAACCACTTTTACGCAGGGATTGATGGGGGGAGGGGCTTTTTTTCAATTTCCAGGTTTTATGTATGTTTAATGTCTAGTAATGGAGACATTACTGTATACCTAGTCCCCAAAACCCCTCCTTACCATATACACAGTTCTCCAAACCCAATTGCATCACGTCTTTAAAATAGAATAGAGGATTGCAGATTATAAAAGTTGCTACACGTATTTATTTCTTGCAGAGGTGTCCGTGTCCGTCCATTCGCCTGTGTCCGTGTCCGTCCATCCGCTTATCCATAGGAAATCTCAAAAAGTTCTCAATAATATTTTGTTGAGGGGTGGGCCATGAAGTGAATAAATTTTAGGGCGTATCCAGCAATTTGTTTTTGATTTCTCAATCAAAAACAAATTGCTATTCTGCATGAAAAAAGGTTAAAAACGAACAGTAAATAAAAATGCTAAATTTGAATTTCAAGGGAAGTACCTCAACATATTGCTAGAATTGCGTTCTCTCCCCTGTTTCTTTAATATTTTATTTTCATTCTATTTATAGTTAGAGGCAAACGAAGTGGGATGGGGCATATGTATTACCCCTTTCTGTCTGTCTGTCCACACGATATATCCAAAAATTCACAATGAATGTCATTGAAATTTTGTGGAAGGGTGAGCAATGGTCTAAGAAAAGTGTGATTAAATTTTGGGGAATGAGAATGAGAGATATTCTTCCAGTTTTTTTTCTCCATACATTTATGTATTCGCTCACGCCTACTATGTATGTACTCTCTTGGTGCTTTCTATAAAGCTACCTCTGCAAACGAAGTGAGATGGGGCATATGTATTACCCCTTTCTGTCTGTCTGTCCACACGATATACGTCGTAGCTATATGTCCACACCACACAATATCTTCAAAAGTTCTCAATGAATTTCAATTAAATTTTGTGAAAGAGTGGACAATTTCCGTCCGTCTGTCTGTCTGTCTGTCCAAAAGTTCTCAATGAATTTCAATTACATTTTGTGGAAAGATGGGCATGTGGAAGAAGTGATTACATTTGGGGGCGAATCCATGTACAATTACATCCTTTGCATCGTAGCTATATGTCTACACCATACAACATCCTAAAAGGTACTCAATGAATTTCAACGAACTTTTCTAGAAGGGTAGGTCATGGAGTAAAGGAAGAAGTGATTAAATTCTGAGGTGGATCCAGGAATTTATTTTATGATTAAGAGATATTTTTTTCATTTTTTTCATACATTTATGTATTCGTCTCTAGTTTTGAGAAGGGTCATTAACATTCAAACAGTTTTTCGGACAATTGAACACCTTGTTGTGTTTTTAAAAACGACGTTTCGGCCGATCCATTCTTCGGCCTTCTTCAGGTGTACTAACCACCATCATACTCGGAGGTACACCTGAAGAAGGGCGAAGAATGGATCGGCCGAAACGTCGCAAATAACACAAATAACAAGAACGAGTTCAATCGTCCGAAAAACTTATGTATCCATTCATATTTGTCCACACATATATCCAAAGGTTCCCAATGAATTTCAATAACATTTTGTCGAAGGGTAGGCCATGGCTAAGGAAACATTTATTAAATTTAGTAATTTGTGAACTATATGTGACCTGATTTTCATTCAATTTTAAGTGACCATGGCGTTGGCAGCGGTATGCGCTCTATGGGTGCTTTTTAGTTTACACTTTTTTTGTTTTCAGTGCAAAACGGATATCTTCTTAGGCGCCATCCACGGGTAAGCGTAACGTGTGTATATGCAAAGAAATGAAGAGAAACATCCGCATACCGATTTGAAAGAAACAATAAGTGGAGCAAAGGATAGTTTTAATTCTCAAATACCGTAGTTTAATTACGTACAATAAACATTTCACTATTAAATATCCTAGGCTGTAGGCATTACATGGAGAGAAAATGATACTCGTCTTTCTATGATTAGTTGCAATGGAATGTTGAAAGAATTTGAAAATAAAAATGATGATATTTATTTCAAATAATTTGGAAATGTATATATCGAAGTCTATTTTTAGACGGCAGAGGCACGAAACAGATTACATAGAAAAATCAACAGGATGAAAATTGTGTAAATAAAAAGAACGACCAGGGTGTTGATTTCGACACCTTCATATTTTGACATCGTATTTTCAGTAAAATTTTGCGACTATTATTTCACACACATAATTTCTTATTAAAGAAGTTCTACCTCAAGCGACTCAAGTGTCAAAAACGGCACCTGTTACCTTTGTTGCAAGAGTCTTTAGCTTTCTTCTCTCAGCATGTTTAGTAGCAACACGCTGCCGGTACACTGAACTTTGGTCGGTCATCCTTTATGCCTGACTTCTTCTCTCGCTAGTAGGTTTCACGACATCGGACAACTCTAAAGAATTTTTTCTAACATGTCATTTAACCTCAATATACACATCTTTAAGCCCGTAGATGCGCTTTACTAGCTAGACTTGTGTGTTTTATATAGTCTTGTGTGCGCAGTTATTACATTACCTTATGTATACACTTATTACCATCGTATCATGCATGCATTTCCTTCGAATATACGTGTAACGGATACATATCACACCTTTGAATTGTGAACTAAAATAAGATTACACCCCGGTCATTTAGGTAAAAACTTAAACACATATTTTCACTGGAACACTCAAGTGTACGAGTGCTTTCCAGATAATTAACACACCTACATCGAAATATCCACTTAATCTGTAATAATATACGCATTGCAGACTAAATGTCTGGGGAAAAGGCCTTTTCTATTCTAATTAACATCAGAAACTGTGACAAACCCAAGCTGAAAAAGCTTAGATTTCGGCAATCCGACACCTACCATATACCCACTGCTATAAGAAGGCAAACATATTTCGATCAGGGTCCAGCCCTACTCATGGGGCGCCTCCATTACGATTCGTACGTACACATCCACATATGCATTCCTACATATGCATACACTTTCCGACTTACAAACTTACATACGAACTTTCGTATAAATTCCGTTTGCATACACTATGATTATACACAATCGCATATGAAACCAATATGCACTTTTATCTATTTTACATCTAATACGAATATTAATAACTTTATTCTACAACTAAGTAGTAAAACCGAACTGTAAAAACATATTCTTATTCTTATTCTCTATTGATGAGAACTTACTATGTTGATGATATGCATTCTGTAATAAATACATTTCCTGTTACATTATATTCGTGTTATGTATCTTTATTCTATTGTAATGTTAAATGTACACCTTGCATCGCATAATTATTTCACTCTTTTTATGCATCTATGTTATTGATATATTTTCGCCGACGACTAGAGAGAGTAAGAAAGACACAAGGAGCCTTCTTCGCACACACAGTGGGCCATAGCGTTCCTTCTCTCTGTATCATCAGCAGATAGAGTAATAGTTTTACAAGGTAAAACTATTACTCTATCTATATTCTCATAGCAGCATGCATAACCCCAGACGATCCATACCGTAAATACTACTGCTACTGCTTCTACGCCCATATCTACAACTTCGGCCATGTTTATTGTCTTATTGTCTTCTGTATGCATTTGTTACATTACTTTGTATACGAATTTATATCGTCTCGCATGTTCTTTCCTTTTTCAGTTTCCGGGGTTTTTTTAATATTAAACCTATTGACTTAGCATAGTCAATGCCATATGGTCAGTTTATTTCAGTGACAATGTTTTAATCAAAACAACAGTTGTTTTATTAATAAAACTGGCTGAAACACAACATAGTGATAAGTCATATCATGTTTAAGAGTTGGACATGTTTGGATTAGTTGAGATTCCCCCACAGTTGATACAATGTTTGGAGTGGTGAAAGTATGTCAAGAGTTTATTAGTGTCCTTTCAACTTTCAGTGGAGTGGGTTTTTGTTTTATCATAGTGATATTTACTGGAAATAGTGGTGTTTTATTGAAGAGACAGTGATATTAACTAATACTTTTCTCTACAGATAAATTAAAATATTGCTGTACACTTAAATGGCGTTTAGAGGTTGTGTGAACTATCCTAATCACTTTTACTATATTTACGGAAATTTAAAAAATGAAAAGAGACAAAACATAACAGATTTTGTTAAAAAAGCATATTATGCCTACTTTGGAATAAAACTTGGAGACTAGGACAAAAATTGTCCCTCTCACAGTGTCTACTCTGTTCATGTCGAGGAACTATGACGATGGACAAAGGGCAAAAAGAAGTCTATTGCTTTTTGAATTTCAATGATTCCATATCATTGAAATTTTGGGAACCCCAAAATCATAGTAACGATTGATATCTTTGTTCCTGCAAAATTCAAGGACAGAACAAAAAGAATCAGAAATAAATTGTTTGTCCTAATCTTTCATCAGCAATAAGACCTTTACCACATGAATCTGATCCACCCATCCATAGTCCACCTGTACCACATGAATCTGATCCAGGTTGACCCATGTTCAAGCAATGAGCCACCGTTATTCTCTTAATGATTTAGTGAGAGACATCAGTGTCCCCAAAGATGCTGCACAGCTCTTAGGGTCCCGATGAAAAGATAAAAAATCATTACATTCAGACACAATTTTATCTATGGTACCGAAATACAGAAAAAGAGTTTGCACTATATTTCGAGAAAGATGGCCTATGCAGAAACTTGACATAATTAGGATACAAAAGATTAAAGAGATTTATTTGACTAGTAATATATATATATATGATTCTACTTTTCGGGTACCAAAATGTTCCTTAGGATGTTCTCTTTCAGAAAAAAGATGTTCCCAAGAAAAAAGTTGGGAAGAACTACCTCATTTGCACAAAACAAAATGGTCGCCAGCATACACCAGCAAAACAGAATTTCATATCTCGTCTCCCAGTTGACATATCTGAGTACTTTAAAAGGCTATATCATGGGTTTCAGATATGAGGATATTCAAAAATCCACTTTACTTTACCTTATAATTTATAGGTATTTCAGGATTTTACAAGGAAGTGCCT
>VCCN01004316.1:35485-48906 GCA_006491835.1 Architeuthis dux
CCAGCTTTTGACAAAGAGACAACAAAGTCTGCTGATATTGTGAGATATTGTTGGCTTTGTTGGAAGCCTTGATACCGTGGTTATAATAGCTGGAAGTGTACAAACTTACATATGTAATTTCTTAGTTTCTAATGGATTTGATGATTATAATTAAGAAAAATATTTTTATAAAGCACAATTTCTAATTGATTCAATTTTGTTTTTGTTTCTACTTTGGGGGCCAATAAAAAGCCATGATTGTTTTTTTTTTTCTAATGTTATCTTGATCTTTGTTGTTTTAGTCTTGTTTTGTCTGTTTCTTTAATGTTGAGTTCTGATTTGCAATTCTAATTTTAATCTTTTTTTCTCTTTATTTGCAGGCAAACATTGCTCTTCAGACAATGTCGATGTTTGGAAACACACTAAAAGACCCCCATGCAGCACACCATGTCCTTGTAATGCAAATAAACTCTATCTTAAATGCTGGACATATCTTGTCACCAAGAACAGAAAGTACGCACGGACCACATCACTAAGGGCTTTACCAAGACAGAACATAAAAATATGAAAATCGGAAAAGAAGAACGAAAAAAAAACAAAGTAAAAAAAAGATTGTTTTGCAAGATATACGACAAGACACAAAGACGTATATCATGGATTGAAAGAAAAAAACAGACAGAAAATGTATTTGCTCTAAAGCAGAGAGTATAAGAAAGAGAAAATGATTGAAAGTTGAAAAAAAACAAGTAAGTTTGATGCTGTCAAAGGCATTCAAAAAGTGATTTAAAAAGATGAAATGCAGAAAATGCACGGCGTCCACAAAGTCTTTATCTGTTTTAGATTTTATTTTTAAATAAAAATAGACAGGGACTTTATGGACACCATGTATAGTTTTTGAGACTTTATGCTGTTATCATCAAAATTTTAGATGATGAAAAAAAAATATATTTAAAAAAAAAATTTTAAAAACACCAAACAAAACAATGACAATTTTCAAAAGGAGGGGGAGGAAAAAATATGTTGACAGCTTCCCTATTTTATGTTGTATATTTGTTTTTTTTCTAAAAAACCAGTGAAGTTTTATTATTTTCATATTGCCCTTATAATAATTAATTGTAGTGGTAGAAATATTATAATTACTCCCCCCTCCATCTTTGTGTGTACATATAAATATATATATACAAACCATGAAAAAGAAAAAAAAATAGGGAAAAAATGTTTCTTTTTAAAATTTTATTTTTGACTTTATTTTTTTTTAATTTTAATCTCTCTTTCTCTTTTTTTCACCTTTAAATGGAAGAAGAGAAAGGTGTTAAATTAAAAAAAAAATAATTGATTATTCAAGAAAAAAAATATGAACTGAAAACCAGCAACATTTTCCTGTTTTTTTTTTTTTATTGTTTTTTTTTTTTTTTTTTTTACTCTTTAAAAAAAAAAAAAAAACATTTCAGAATGTTTTTTTTGGTAACCAAAAGGGAATAAAAAATTTTCTTTTTAAATCCCCCTGGTTACGGACACAAATCAAAAACGATTTCTTTTTTTTTAAATAATGTTATTGAATATTAATAATCGAAATTAAAAAATTTACCAAAAAAGAAGAAATTGCATAAAATATGGCAAAAAAAAAAGATATTACGATTCAGCGTAATGGAAAGAAGCATCTAATTTCATAGAAAAGTTTGGAAAAATAAACACACACACAAGAGAAAAAAATGAAAAGTTTGGAAAAATAAACACACACACAAGAG
This sequence comes from Architeuthis dux, assembly GCA_006491835.1. Classification (NCBI taxonomy): domain Eukaryota; kingdom Metazoa; phylum Mollusca; class Cephalopoda; order Oegopsida; family Architeuthidae; genus Architeuthis; species Architeuthis dux. Next base: position 37,213 of record VCCN01004316.1, read on the forward strand.
AAAAAATGAAAAGTTTGGAAAAAACACACACACAAGAGAAAAAATGAAAAGTTTGATAAAAAAAACACACACACAAGAGAAAAAACTGAAAATAAAGAAAACAGAACGAAACTTGAGAAAGGAAAGGAGAATACACAGAAACAAACACATACAAACATACATATATATATATCTCTTAAATTCATGATTTGATACCGTTCCTATTGACAGTGGAACTCTTCTGTGAATACATAAAAAAATAATGGAACTCTTCTTTGAATAGAATTAAAAAGAATTTTTGAAATTACCTGAAGGTCAAAGGAGGTAACATTAATCAAAGTTATTTCCCTAGATATTTGATTTCATATTTTTTTAGATGAATTTAAGATATATGTATATATTGATTGCTAATAATAGAAAAAATGCTTGTAGAATACATAATATTTCAACTTGTCCTTTCTCACAAAACAAAATTCATTTTTTAAACAAAAAACAGTTTTTTTAACTGTTGTAGCTGAAAAATGAAATTTGTGTTTTGGTAAGGTTTTTTTTTCATTATTTTTTTTTTTATATACATCGCATTTTTATTGTTATTTTTCACTGTTTTTTTTTTTTAATTCTTAATACCAGTTCAATATATATTTGTGACATATTGATACCACCTGTGTGTGTGTGCGCGCGCGTGTGTCTGAAACTATTAAATATTTAATACTTATTACAAATTGTCTTTATACTATGTAACAGAAACAAAAAAATATTTTTAGCAATTTTTAACACATTTTTCCATACTTTGTTTCTGACCTACTCCATTCCACATGCAAATTTATGATGGAGCAAAATTTTGCCAAAAAACACCAAAATAATTGACACATACATACACACAAACACATACACACTCACAAATGCTGACTCCCAAAGTCTAATCTCTTATTTACTGCTAATTTCCAAAAATGAACTAGCCCAAGTGATCATTAGTTTTTAATCATATTCAGAAAACCTTAAACAAAGTTTTGTATGCCTTTTCTTAACAGACTGTCTGTTTCATTGTTTGCTTATTTTTTTGTATAAACATTTGTGACAGTTGAATTTTTAAAAAAATAACAATAACAATGATACTAATACCACCACGTAAGAATTGTGATACTTTAAGGGCAGCCCCTCCTTGCAGTCATAGAATTAGAATCACTTCCTTCAAGAATTGTATTTGTTCTATGGCACCCAAGAAACATCTTCATCGTATGTGATTTTCACAAATTGTCCAATTTTTTTTTGGTTTGTTTTTTCGTTCTTTCATATTGAAAAAGAAAGTTTGTATCTCGTGCTATGAGAATGGGCAAAAAAAAGAAGTTAAAAGAGCAAGTGAAAGTGAAAAATTGGAAAGAAAATGAAAAGAGGGGAAAAAGTAAAGAAAATTGACTTACATTTAACATGACCTTTGCCGGATTTAGACTTAAGCTATATAAATCTTTTGGAGGCCCCTTGTTAGAAAAATTACCTCAGAGGGTCTCACAGAACTTGAAAACATACATGCCTTTTAAATATTTTGAGGCCCCTGCGGATTGAGAGGCCCTTAGCTGTAACTTATTTAACTTAGGCCTAAATCGGGCACTGAACATGACATTTTTTTCCAAACCACAATATCTTTCAGACAAATATATCTCTAAACATATACATCCAGACACAGACATACATATAATTACATATTCTTACTTGATGTTACCTGATGCATATATATTACCTGCTAAACTGCAGGTTTTTTTGTGTCAGAGTAAGCTTCTCTTAGATGGACCGCTTTAGAGGGCTAAAGGGCTACAACAGCCCTGCTATTTACACATAGATGGGAGGAGAAATGGATTCATGACTTTCCCAAGGGCATCATTGCGAAGTGAATGCAAACAGCCTCAAACTCGTGCAGACGATTACGTTTTCCACGCCAATAACTGTTATTCCACTCCGCACAAATGTACATGTGCAATATATGTGTAATTAACAAAAAGATCTCCCATTGATTCGTATTACAGAGAATCCTCAAAAAAGATTTTTCAAGTGAAAACAACTAAAAAAAATTAAATTTAAGAAAATATTTTTTTTTGAAAATGTCATTCCGGTGAATTAATATTGAAAACAAGTTAAAAACCTTTTTCCACAAAATATTTACAAATACAATCTTTTTTTCTTTATTTTACTTATATGTACACAATATGTGCATGAATACATACAAATATAATATATATATATAATGTGTCTATTTATATTGAAGTAAGTAATTATGCTGTATATATACTGTTGTTAATGGGGATGAATGCTCCTACATATATATATATATACCCAACACACAACACACATATATATTCGTTCATACGCTTATATTTATATATAAGGTCCTTCTTTGCATTTTCTTTCTTTTGTACCTTTGCATACGTGTATATGTATTTGTGTATGTGACGGCCTGTATTCGAAACTCTGTATTCAAATGTAGACATCAAAAAAAAGGTATGCCTTTCTCTTAGCATAGGAATTACTAGAACTCTTTTGCAAGTGAAGAGAAAAAACATCACACAAGAGGGTTTTGTCTGCCATTTTTTTTTCTGTTAATCTATTCTTTTGAAAGACTGAAATGTGAAATAATGTTAAGCCTTCACATCTTTCATCATTCCCTCCAAGCACCTATTGTTCTTTGGTTCCTTCCTTGGTCTTTTTTTTCCTACTTCTTTCTCCTTTGCACTCATTCCTTCCATTTTTCATTATTTTCTGCCAGTTCTCATGAAATGTCTTCATTTGTGAGCATTACACTGACCTAAATCCCCACCCAAAAGGTGTTTCTTATAAACCACTTTTTGTCACATCTGTTCTGAATTTGTAACAAAACCAAAAAAAAAACTCCATTGGACACACAATCTTTTGTATGTTTGTTAATTTTTTTAAATGTTTTTTTTTTGTTTTTAATGATTCTAGTTTAAAGGTTTATAAATTTTAAATAAATTTTCCGATAAAAACATTTATTACAAAACAAAAATTTTAGTAATTCGGAGAAGCTAACCAAATATAGAAATAGGATTCGATGCCGTAATTTATTATTTGAAATTCAGATTGATAGCTAGATAGAAAGATAGATAGATGACTGCTAAGGAAAACCAGGTAATGTTAGCAACTTGAAGCCTTGTACCAAACTATACCAAGCTTACTAAATACATGTATTTTTTTAAAGATTATTAAATTGTATGATTTTTCTTTTTCTTCTTTGGGATTAAAAAAGGTAATTTTTTTAATCTGTTAATCCTTTCCCCGTTTCTCTTTATTTTGTTTTTTTTCTTTTAAGGATTGAGTGAGGGTTAAAAAAAAAACGATTTGACTTATTTCCAATGTCATCTTTTTGTTCACCATCATTTACTTATTTAATCAATCATAGAAAATGTTTTTATTTGTCCGTATCGTGTACGTGTGTGCATGACATGCCACCACCTTTAAGACAAAGTCGAAACCGAATCTGCTTCTATTTCATCCTCTCCAACTGAAAGATGATGAAAAAAAACAACGAAATACATTTTCAAATTACCAATATGGAATGGAAATCGCGGTGATTTTCTCATATACGGTCGAGGCAAATAAAACCTACTTAAAATTATAGAATTATACCTACCTTATAGTTTTTTCAGACCCTTTATGCATCTAGTGCAAGGTATCGTTTTTTAAGAAAATGCCAAACTGTAAAATTTGTAAAGAAAAAAATGTCATGAAAAGTCTTCTTTCCAATATGGACATATTTTTATATGCACTCACATTTGTTCAGATTTTTTGAAAAAGAAAATGTAAAGAGATCCTTGGATCAGGGCTATGGTTGCATTTGTAGGTTTTATAAGTGTTTCAAATAAAATTATGATTTGTGATAGATGTGTAAAAGGTCTGGAACAATAAAAGTTACGTCAAAGTCTATAATTTTAATTTTAACTCTTAAATTCTTGAAACCACTCCTAAACACAGTGGAACTCTTCAATGAATAACATTTTTTAAAAATGGAACTCTTTTTGGAGAAAGAATTTTTTTTTAAATAAAAAAAATCCCCTTTGATTTTAGATCTGAAGTTTTTATATGAATTTAAATGTTAAACAGGCTATATTTTCCACGTCCGTAAATTTTGAAAGTTACCAAAACAAGAACCTGAAAAAAAAAAATGGTTTAGGTTGAAATTTAAAATAAAGAAATGATGGTGAAGAAGAGTTGTCATAAAAGCCACTATGAGATTAGATCCAGGTCTTTTTTTCGCAATTACATGGCATACGGAGGCCATTGTAATAAACCCCAATTTCTTTTTCTAAAAATGTTGTATTAAGTTTCTCAATATTTTCTCAGCACTATTCTAACATGGTCCATGTGTCTGCAAAATGTAAGATTGTATCAGATCAAATTATGTTTTACAACACACATTGGCACTATTTCTTTTTTGTTTTTACCATTGTCCGATTTTTCGTGAAATACAACTCATTTGAGATCTGGTCTTTTTTAGTCTCTAGAATGAACCTAAAAGAACGTATTTTCTTTTCCCCCCTACCCCACACCATCCCCGCGTCCAACTTAAACACCCTGACAACTTTCTCCTCATCGTGTTTACCTGATATCGTTGTATACTTATATATATATAAATATATGTATGTAAATATAAGTGCGTGTTTTTGACTAATTTGTTTGTTCCTTTAGCCTTTGTGTTATCTCATTATAGTAATGTTTACTGAGGTAATCACTTCTGGCTTTTGTACCTCCCTTTCTAACTCTCACTGGAATTCTGGAATATATCTGGCCACTTTTATAAACACAGAATTTTTGTTTAAATCCTTTTTTTCTAGCATGGATTAATCTTTAACAGAATTATCCTGCAATTGTATCTTCTGGTATCTGCTTCCATTTTATCAATATCAATATTTTAGGAGCTAATTTTTTTCAAACTGTTAGCAACACCCTTCTCCTAAGTACCCATCTCTTCAATTAAAAGAAATAATAATAAATTTAGACTATGAATTATGAATTAATCAATTTTTTGGTTCCAGGACTAAACTCTTTGGGGCAGATTTGTTTCTCTTCCATTTTGAACTACTTTGCCACCTGTTGATCAGTATTGGTACTAAACAAAATGGTGGGACAGGATATAAATCTTTGTGCTCATCGATAGATAGATAGATAGATAGATAGATAGATAGATAAACTTAGCTTATTCTGGCAAATGGGCCACAATAGAGGGGCACCCAGTCAAGATAGATCTGACTATATAAGCCCAATGGTTTTGTGAGACCAGCTTGCTAGCTGTCCCTCTATTGCAGATAACCTACATAAGTAGACTGTAAACATATTCACTCCTTTTTGAATGTATGATATTCATCACCCATTTTAATATTCCTTGACTTGGTATATAGATTTCTAAGAAAACTTCCCACTTTCTTTTATTCTGTTTACTATTTCCTGTTTGTTCCAATACAAAAGAAAAATGAATCAAATACAGTGCTGGATTTAGACTTGGCGAGACCCAAAGCTATACAGAGCTTGGAGGCCTCTTGTTAAAAAGTTACACCAGAAGGTCTCACAAAACGTGAAACGTAAAATGCCTTTTAAATTTTTTGAGGCCCCCGCGAATTGTGAGTCCCTTAGCTGTAGCTTATTTGAATCTAGTTCTGATCCAAGACGTCACTAATCAGGGGAAGAAACAACACAAACGTTAGTGCTCTTCAGGCTAATTCTATACTCAACAGATTGGCCTGATTTTTTGTTTGTTCAATGCCTTGACAATCTTTGTATCTTCCCCTGTATCTGACGTCTTTTTAATGGCTGTTATTTTTCTGCTTCAATGAAAGAGGAAAAAAAAATTAATTAATTGTTAACTCATCTCAGTTGATGATTAATTAAATCACTGATATTAATTTTTTCCCATCCCCTTCCAAGTTTTTTACAGTTTTTAAGTTTTTTGTAGGTTTTTAAGGTTGTAGATATATGTTCGCCCCCAAAAGAACATATATGTACGTTACAAAAACACACACAATTTTTTTTTAATATATTAACATTATTTTGTGTGTGTAAAAACATCGGAGATGTTTCCATTGAATCTTGGCTTCTCTACAACAAAATTTATGATATTTCTTTTCCTGGTTGGGTCTGTTAGACAGTGTTTCCTTCCAATTTTTTTTTTTTTTTCAGATACCATAAAAAATTTTTTCATCAAATTCAACTATAAACCAAACGTAGATCCCCAAATAGTGGCCCTAACTCACCAAAAGGTCCTGAATCTTTAAATTAAAGATATCTTGAGTTAAAGCTGGTTATGCCGCATCTCACCTAAAACTTCATCGTAGGCCTGAGGGCTATTCTACATACAGGCCTTGCTGGCAGCTGAGGACTATTTTACAAACAGGCCTCGCTGGCACTTGAGGGTCTGCAAGACATGAAAAACCCTCCCAAATCTTTGTTTGTGAATCCAAACCATGATGTATATATATTGATATTTTAAAGCAAAGTCTTTTAATATTTTGAAAAAGAAATCACAATGTTTGATTCTCAAGTCTGGTATAAGGTCATTATTCGGCAGATTGGTCAGTCACCGCTGTTATCTTTTCATAAGAAGAATTCAGTGATAACATCGAAATATCTTGGAAAACAATCATTACCAGACACTGAGATATCCTTTTTCTTATTAAGCATTTCTTTTTTTTAAAATGACCGCTTATATATATATATATATTTATTTATTTATATACATATTGACACTTTGAACTCGGGACCTTACTTCGGTGGGCCATGGCATGTAAACCCTAGGTTTAAAGGGTGTGGTCGGTCATGCGCACACCGTACTTCACCGTAAAACGTCCTTAGTGCAGACCCAAGGGCTATTCTACGCACTTGCCTAGCAGGCCAACTGTAGGCCTACAATTGACGTAGTAACCCTCTCCAAAATCTTTGTTCGCACATCCTAGCCATGAATACGCACTTTCCTCTACAGGAATAATGATTCTTGCATTAACGAGTGCTCAGATATGACTATAGGTCTTAAAATATTTGTAGGAATTTTTGGCTGCCGCTAAAATTGGTTGGAACCTCTTGTCAGAACAGCTCAAAAGATGAAATAAAATTATCACAAACTTTGTTTTTGCGGTCAAGAGAGGGATGATGACCCTTCAATTTAAAAAGACCCCCTCCACCCTCCCGCCAACCCCCAACCCTGGGGCGAAAATCAATCAGTGATTATTTCTGCTGATAGTCAATAAAACCAAAAAACAAAGCATCTACTGGATGCCACATCAACTATCACGTCTGATGATTCATAAGTTTTTCTCGGGCGTGTGTACACATGTCTACGATCGATCACAAAGAGAGTGGACGGCTGGATCGACCGATACACAAAATAAAGCGGTCACTGTTGTGGTCAGTTGTAAGCATGTGTGTGAGATGTCTTAACAATTACAATTTTCTTTTTTTGGTCTGAATTATCATTATAACTATTATACACTGATTTCCTCGGACTAGTGCCGAAACGTTGTGACTCAACCAAGATAAGGACACTGGTCCTAGTAAATCAATGTATTGTGCAATCTTCTTTTTTTTAGCTTTTTTTGGTTATTTAGTCCAAGTCAAGGAAAATGTAGAACTGTAAAAAAAAACTAGCCGAATGCCCACCCTACAGACTGGTTATTCAGTTTATTAAAACTAAGACACGAGTTATCTGCCCATAGTTTTAGTTACATATACTTACATTAGCTCCATTATAATAAGGATATACTAATCCTAACTTAGAATTGAAAATTGGTTCTTCAAAGATAATTACTCTTTGGGGAGAATTTAAGATTTCAAAATAGATATTTCTTCTTAAAAGATGCCTCTTTTCTTGATAAACATGGAAGCAGACATCATTCTTTTTTTCTTATTACTTACCCAGATATATGAATAATAAATAAAATTATATCATTTTCCACCTTTTGTATAAGTGTCAAAAATACTGAGATGAGTCATTATCACTATCCCAAGAATTGTTCATACTTGTATCCTCATTTCATCACTACATTTTGGCTGATGGGTTCTCTAACCTTCCTCAGGTGCATAATTCCTCCAGTAGAAGAGCGATCCTATATATAGGGCATCAGAGAATTCCTGCTGGCTCCATCAGTTTAATAGTCATGTTCCTATCTATAAACCGATGAGGATACTAGTTCAAACAACTCAGGGAATAAATACAGTGCGTCACAAAGTAGCGCCCAATTTGTCCCAAAATTAATGCCAGTTCCATCTAAGGAAAGCAACAATTTAATAGTTGCTTTTAATAGTAATTTAATAATAATTTAATAGTTGCTTTAATTTTGGGACAAATCGAACGTTACCTCTGTGACACACTGTATATCTGGTTTGTCATTTTTATTTATATATATTCAAGGGTGTTGATTTTTTTAAGCTCAAAAAAACCGTGTTTGCCAGATTCAGATGAAAACTATTTTGGCTAGAGAGTCAGAAAGTGTGATTTATTTGGTGTTATTATTGTGTTCGTTTTTAGTGGTAAAATTTTTGTATCTATTTCAGTTCTTTTATTTTATTTTATTTTTACTTCCTTAAAAAACTGAAAGTTTACATCCCAAAGAAAAAGAAAAAAAATACAAGAGTCGTTTTAAAATTTTCAATGAAATAAAATCTTTTTTTAGCAAAAATGATAAGATTTTTTTTCCGATCTATCCTATTTGCTCACTGTCATAGACTGACAGTCTGAGTAAGTAATTTAAGATTAAAGAAAATACTAAAAATGATTAATGGTTGACAATGCTTCATCTAATAAAAAATGAATTAGGATAACATTTTAGGAGTTAAAAATAAGTATTTTTTTCCTGTTAATTAAAAGGTTTTAACGGATATAATTGATTAAATTTTGTTTGTTATTTGCAGGGTTTTCATTTATTTGAATATTTCTTAGAATATTTCAAGCAATTTTTATTTTTCATTTTTGTGTCCAATGGAGTTTTGATATTTTGGTTTTTTGTCATATTACTAAAATCATGTGTCTTTATTTTTCTGGTCAATGCAAATGGAAACTGGGGTATAATAACCCCAGTTTTCCAATAAACACAAACAAATATCACCTCCCTATTGCACTTATATGGGTAGGATCAGAATCAATCCTGTATACCTGCCAAGGTAACACAATTTTCTCTCTACCCACATGTACACATGTGGGTCTCACATTAAACCCGACCTTATGTCTAATTTGCCAGGAGGCAAGTAAATATTATACCTACATATTCATCATCACACACATACATATTTACAGACACACAAAAATACACACACTTATACCTGATGTGTTTAATACATATCTCTTTTGTTTATATTTGGAAGAACTATAAATATACATACGCAAATTATATAAGTGCGTGCATATCATTACTTCCAAAACTGTTACACTGTTATTCATTACATATCCAAGACATTTGTAAAAGTATGTATCTATATATACAAACATCTAAAAGGCATACAATATGTGTATATATAATCTAATACTAATCTACTTTGATAGCATTTATATATGTGTGTGTATGTATGTATATCTCCACAGTAAACAAAGTGTTGCCTATTGTTATCAAAATCAGTCCCCTAAACCTTACTCTAGTCTTAAAGATGTCCAGATCCCTTGCCAATGTAATCTTATAATATGAAGTTAGTTTGAGAAATGATTTTCTTTAGATAGTTTTATATGTACACACACTTCCTTGCATATAAAATAAGGAAGAAGGAATGATATTGAACACACACACACAAAAAGAAAAACTCCAACACAACTGAATTCAAGAGTGAATGACACAATTGTTATAAAATGGCTGTGAATTCCATTAGTTGTTACTTGAAAGAGACCTAACAATTTCTTTCTTTCTCACTTGCCAAAGTTCCTCTCTAACATAACCCTTAGTTTCATATAAGAAAATTTAGATGTTAATTTCTTTGTTAATAACATAATAATATATTCAACTACTGATCAAATTTTCTTTTATTCATTTTTATTCCATCTGATATAAGTTTAACAAACTTTCTTTCCACCACAGAAGAGCTCCCCAAATCTTTGCTTGAGAGCCAATCTGTGATGCCAAATCTCTTGGCAGAGATACGTTGGCTCATCACGTAAAGATATCAACTCTTTAGTTTGTAGACCTGATTTCAAACCTGGGAGAAGTAGGCATATGCAGACTTATACCGCCTCTATAAGGCCTACTGTAAAATATTTTTCTAGTCTTATTATTCAGTCTGCTTAAATGTTATTTTCTAAGGAGTTTTGCTAATTCATGTGTGTGTTGTTGATATTAGGAGTATGATGTGAAATTTCATGTGAGGGAGCGATAAAAAGAGTCACAAACAAACCCTCATGTCCACTAAAACATTTAATACAATCACTTAAAAATATATATATGTATGTGTCTTTTTATATGAGAATGGCTTTACATACACACACACAAACACATATACATACACACTCTTGTTCACATTCACATTCTTATACACACATATATACACACATACATGTGTAGTATTTTCAGTATATAATATCTGTGTGTTGTAATTATTTTTATTTTTCAATAACCCCAAAAATTTTCTCTAGGAAAACTACACTGATTCCCTCCATGTAAATATATATATATATGTATAAATGCATCTGTATTTGTGTATGTATATATAAATGTATATGTATTTATTCATGTATGTATTTATATATATATATATAAAAATATGTGTGTGTGTATGCATGCTTGTATGATAGAGATTAGCAGATACAGATACACACACACACATATATATATATATTATACATATATTAGGTATTATGGAATGATCACTTTAGCATACATCTTGTAAATACTTTAATAGATTTAAACAACCCAAAAAGAAATTGGTATATCTTCATGAACATACAAATACACATACATACTTACTTTTTTTCATGACACAATCTACAGCAAAACATAACAAGGAATTTTCATTTTTCTTATAATGAAAATGAAAAATTCAAATTCTTTTTTTTCTTTTTTTTTTTTTTTTTAAAAACCAAACTTTTCTATGAGATGTTTCTAGCCATTTACCCTGTTGTCACACATCTAGGGGGAAAAAATTACCCCTACCTGCAAAAAATTAAAAATTAAAAAAGAAATCTCAATACCAGAAGGAACGATAATGTAAAGTGAATTAACGTCTGTTGATAAATTTCTTCTGGTATTCATGTTTTTTGTAATTATTTCAATAAATTATCTTCTTTGTTTGCTTAATATTCGTGTTTTGTTTTCTTTGATATTCAATTTTTGTTTTTCTGTAGAAAGAAGCGATGGGAAAACCCAATGCCGGGTTAAGTTAGTTCGGGTCCTGTAGCATATGTTATAAAGGGGCCCCAAATATTAAAAAATACGCATAATTTGTTACTTGCATAGTAAAGTAATGAAATTATTTCGTTTGCTATACAGCCAGATAAGACGACAAATATGTCTGACATTTCAGTAATAATATTACTTCGTTTTCGTTTTGATCTTTGTGCAGCGGCTAGGACTTCAGTTTCAAATGCTTTTGTATTCATGTGTCGTATATGCATCGCATAGACATCACACTTCCCTTAATCGCTGTTTTAAAATATTAATCCCTATTGAATGTGATAATTGGCTAAAATTGTTAACCTTGAAAACTCAGTCGTTCATAAAAGTTGAAGGCAGTATAGTATTATAG
>VCCN01004316.1:169282-181068 GCA_006491835.1 Architeuthis dux
GACAACCAAGATGAGGATCTCCGTCCGAACAATAGTATCAATGTCAGTCTTAGATTGTGATATGGTTGAGTCTGTTTTTTTGGCAACAAGTTCATTAATAGGTAGGGAATCTTTAGCCACTGTACAATGAAGATCAAGCTCAGATGTTTTGAGATTTGATCTGTGATTTTATGTAACCCCCAACAACATTGAAAATGTTGACGGTAATAATAGCAGCAGAACCATGGTTTACTGTGTGTACCATAGTGAAGGGGTGCATAAATGAAGACAGATAAAAAGTTCAAAAGATACAGATTGACACTAACTAAAACAATCGACTGGACACTTTTGATAAACAAGTGTGGTACTTTTGAGAACATCAAAGGGTGACACAGGAGGAAGGGAAGTGCGATTATATAAGAAAGAAGATAAAATATCTAAAAATAGAAATCTGATTAATAAACGAGCACGGGCAAATTCAAAATAGCCAAAGTTAAAAATATACAGACTAAACAAGATGAATGAATTTAACCGTTAGAAACTATAAACAACCACACTATAAATAAGACTGACAGAACAAAGACAAAAGAGTGTCCCTCAGATCCGCACTGAACAGTCATCTCTGAGGTTGCCTCGACAGTCACTCTCACTCTCGATTTTATGAGAATATCTGTGTGTAACAAGGCTTTCTGTAGAATTGCAGAATAAACGGTATATTCCTTTCCGAGGAAAATGGTCTCCGTCTCGATCCTTTCCAGAGGTCAGCCTCCATCTTCCTGTGCGCCCTGACACCGTTTACAACAAGGAGTGACGACACCAACCAACAGTCGTTGAGCGTTTGTCGCTAACATCCAAGGAGGTGATAATGTTACAAGTGGTGTACACCATGGTTATACTCTCAGACCTCTTAAGAAGTGCAAATGTACCCCTGGGGGTACATTTATCCCTGGTTGGGGGAACTCTGACCTACAAATACGCCTTTCAGAGTTACTTTAATTCTTTGTTTTAACATTGATGGATAACCTACAGTACTTTAGTTTGTAGAGCCACTCAGCCTAATATACAAAAACTCCCTTTCTCTATTTGAACACTGCTTCTTCATCATCTATTTACCAATGTTAAGAACATATTAAGTTTGTCCATTTAAGTATTGTAACCAATTTTCTTATTAATTTTGACTACTTACGGTGAGAATCCGAAGGCTTACTCTTTGTTTCCAATCGCGCTATTCATTTGTTGCTGTAGAAACAAACGGCCCGAAGTGATAGTTGTATAAATATGACTAAAAGTTAAGATGAAGGTAAATACGTTTCGTTCAAATCAGTGCCAAGGTTTCTGGTCTGTTCAGCTGTGCAGGCATTCTAGTATAGGTTTAATATGATACTTATTATTTTCCTGCCAGATTGCACAAGTCCTTTCATAGCTAGATTGCCTTGTGATTACCATTTATTGTTATCTTTGCTTCTTCTCTTTCACTTATATCTTAACTCTTCTGGTTATATATTTTAATATGTCAAGGTCACCTGGAATTACCCAGATGACTGGGATAATCATAATTTTCTTTTTGGATGATTTTATTTTGTTAGATCTGTTACAAAGATGGCAGAAGAAAAGTCATTGTTTCTTCCTATGGATTCCCGGTGGAGCATTGGGCCGCTATCACTCTGTTGCAGTTTTAGTAGAATTAGATTTTATGGGGTGGAGTTGCTAGCCCCATGCCCAACCTTCTTCCTTTATCCGGGCTTGGGACCAGCTATGGCGACTGTAGATTTTTTCTGTCTGGGTAACCTTATTTTAGATGGATGCCTAAAGGGCTGGGGGCAAAAGTGGATTCATACTTTTCCCAAGGGCATTAGCGCAAAGTGAATATGAACAGCCTTGGCTGAAACTCAGTCTGCTGATTCTGTTTTCCATGTCTCCATTATTCCACTCTGCATCTCGGTGGTACAGCTGAATATAAAATTAGAGAAATATTTTTGTATTTCAATAGAGCAGCGAAAAATCCACTTTTCAATGGGTAATTCCCTCTCTTGGGGTATTTGCAGGTTGACAGATTTGAAGATGAAAAAAAATTAAAGAAAAGATTAATGTAATTCTTAACCCTTTAAGTGCCAAGGTTTTTGAGTCAATTTTCATAGATTTGACTTTGTGTTCTTTGAACGGCTATAGAGGGAGAATGGTTCATGATAGGTTGTTATATAGAAATGAAATGATCAGTATGGTACTAGGTTTATGCTGGAAAAAAGTATTATTACCTAATTTGCATATGATGTCGTCATCTGGTGGCGGCAATATTGGATTTTAGAATTTTTACCATTTTTACAAAAACCCTACACTTTTTACTTAGAAATTACGGAAAAAATCTGAATAGAACTATTGCAGTATTTTACTTCGGAATTATGCCAATATATGTGTGCTACCTGTTGGTCATATGCACAGCAGATTTCTAGCCATATTTTCGTATATATCAGCTGACTGAGTGGGAGAGGGAGATTGCATTTTGGCGATGGTGCGGCTTAATGGGTTAAGTCTCTTTATAAAATTGGACAAAAGAAAAAAACAACCTTTTAGTGTTAGACATACAAAACCTGTGTAAGACATAAATTTATAAAAGTAGAAATCCCCAGTATGATTTAATACAGCACTATTTAGTATAAGTACAGAGGAATCTGTTTATTATAATCACAGATAATGTTATCAAACGGTTATTCTTATAAAAATCATTTGGTCCGAAACACTATTTAAAATGAATTGAAAATTCAATAAATTTCATATTAAATTTTTTATAATGTAAAGTTATTTCTAACAATGAATTGTTCTGATTTTTATATCCTTTGCTTAATGTTATCAGCCCGTTATTGTTATCTAAAAGACCCCGTCCCAAAGTGATCACAATAAGCTGTTTCCTCTGTACATCAATTAGATTTATAACATAGCACTATTTAGTATAAGTTTATCTTATTCTCTATGATCAAGTGCTTTATTTTTTATTTGTTGTCAATAAGTTCACTGTCTTCAAATCTAGGCACCGACTGACCCACACATTTTCTATCTACCTTGTTTTGAAATAGTTTTGCTTCTTTTTCATCTAATGACAGTTTCTGATTGTTTTAACTTGTTATTCTAAAGCTTGCTCATTGAGTACTGTCTGAAATTATGAGATGAGATATTGTTACCTTTGCATGAATTATTTGTACAGCATCTTCTTTGGTATTGTTTCAATCAGAATGTTTCGGCTGGAGCACAAGGTGCATATCAGTGAAATAAAGGGTTCCATTTGGAACTCTGAACGACATTATCAAAATCAGTCGGTCCCAAACACTTTATTTAAAATGAATTGAAAAAACTAAAAAAAAATACCCTTTACTTAGTGTTATCAGTTGGTTATTGTTATCTAAAAGATTGTCTCAAAAGTGATCACAATAAGCGGTTTCCTCTGCATTTAGAAAATACATCTTAAAGAAAGGTAACCTAGTTTACCCTGAGCAATATGTCGCAAAATTTTCGGCATAACTGATTTTCAAATTGTATTACGGTTTAAATTTTTTTTAAAAAGCAGAAAAAATTGATTTATAGAAGTTTCTGCCTAAAATTGAGGACGGTGAACTTGTATATGAAAATTGTTTTTATTTTATTTTTTTTGATCTTGTATGCATTTTTCTGTGTTCCAGGTTGAGAATCCCTTATAAATATACTCGGTAAAAAAAAAAAGAATTTAAAAAATGTATATTTATATATATTAAAAACATTTCAATTAAAAAAAATTTTACTTGGAAAACAGAGAGAGAAGAGCTATGATCTCTTTCCCAAGAAATCTTGTATGAACATTATAAAGCCTTATAATGCAACACATATATATCCTATGGCATGTTTGTTATTTCTCATTGCAGTAAGTTTGTGTACTTGTAAAATCTAACTTCCTACACAGTGTGTTGCTTGGTTGGTCAGCATGGCATGTCACAGGGAAAATGGAGCATGACATTTTAATTTAAATTTTCCCACGTTCTTCTTTCTTCCTTCCTTCCACAGCCAGTCAGGCTGCACCCCTCCACCAGCATGGAAACCCCCAACCTACCCAATGTTATAAGTGGTAATGGGACACGCAAGACTTCATAAAAGAAATTATTTTGTTGAAAAGTAAAACTATGATTAATCCTCTCTAATTAATAAAACAGTCGTTATCTTTTGGTACTAGTCTTTAATATTTGTCTTAAAAAGTGACTTTTTTTTTATTTGTAACTAAATTGAAATACTATACTTTCAAGTCTAACTTTAATGCTTAATGCCTGAATTTTTAAAAGGGTATAAAAAGCCAGAAACATGTTAATTTTGTTTTTTAATGGTTAAAGAAAACTATTCTTTTATTATTAGTATTATTAAATAAAATATTTTCAATATTTGAAAAGTGTATAAAACTTATAAAAGGGTATAAAAAAGCCAGAAACATGTTAAATCTTTTTTAATGGTTAAATAAAACTATTCTTTTATTGTTGTTAGTATTATTAAATCAAAAATATTCAATATTTTGAAGAACCAAAATCCTGATGGGATACATTTTTTTCCCCATTAGACATTTCTCTCCCAGGACTGTTGAAAAACAGGGAATTAGCCGATTGCTTCGGCTACATGTTTTTCCTGTTCAGTCATGTGATGCGAACTAATTTCTGTGTGGGTTTCATGCTATGACGACATTGTCTGAGGTTGTAAAAGCTGGGGAACTTTTTGTGACACATACGTCTGAGTAGACTTCTAAAAAAAGATCTATGGGGAAATATATATCCTAGCAGTCATAAAAAACCCTCAGGATATGTATGTCCCAAGAGTCTCGAAAGGGTAAAAAAAAAAAAAGAAACCCTAAAAAATGGTCGCTTCATATTCACCGACAACAATTCACAACATTTATTGAGATTTAAAATTCATCGAGATACAATTCACCGACATACATATTCACTGAGATCTTTAAAATTACAAAAAGGTTAAGAATTTACTGGAACGAAAATATATTAAAGATTTAGCAATCTTGTTCGGCGGAGGGCCCATGCCATTTTCAGCTATTTATTTACTTGTCAAACTTTTGACGAAAAAGCGATATATGACGGGGAAAAAAAATTGAACTCGTATATGAATTATTTTTACTGTAAGAAATATTCCCAATATTCGTAAAAAAAAAAAAATGAATGGAAAATCTTTCAATTTACAAATTATATTTTTCATGTTTAGAAACGGAGATGTTTGTCTTTGAAAAAAATTTTCATTCAATTTTTTAACGAATAATGGGATAAATATTTCTTACGATTAAAATTAATTTTCGTCACATATCGCTTTTTTGTCAAATGTTTGACAAGTACATAAATAGCTGAAAACGCCTCCCGCCGAACGATTGATAAATCCTTAATATATTTTCGTTCCAGTAAATTCTTTTTAATTCTTAACCTTTTTGTAATTTTGAAGATCTCTTGAATATGCATGTTGGTGAATTGTATCTCGATGAATTGTTGTTGTTGAATATGCCGGCTCCCCAAAAATACAGCTTAGGGAATTTCATCACACAAACTCTGTCTGCTTAAAATTGAGGCCTTTAGTTACATGACCACTTATCATATTTGCTTATGTTTATATAGTAATCAATAGGTGAGAGGTTGAGTGAATCAGTAAGGTGCAATAAAGTCTCCATTTTCAAGATGTGTTTGTATCTTAATAGTAACTATTTTTTAAAATTCCTCTGGTCAGAATTCTATGGAAAAATGTGTCCATTTGTCTTTGTATATTGTTTACTTCAAAAGTTATAAGATTTTCTATTTTTTGGTGTTTGGGTTCGCATTAGGTGTAATATTACGGACATTATTACAACCTGTTAACAGGCAGAATCATAAAATAGACACTTCGAGGATTAGGAAAAAACAGATTACAGGACAAACAGTCGATATCTACTTTATATATGAAAACTTTTAATTGAACAAGATGTGTTTGAATCCTAATAATAACCATTTTTCTGAATTCCTTGTTAGAATTGTATGGAAAAATGTGTTCAAGTTATGTGATTTTCTATCTTTCCAGTGTCCGGGTTCAGAATCGCATTAAGTGTCATATGGTTACAAATGAATCCCATGGGACATTATTTCAGCTTGGGAATCATAAAATAGACACTTAAAGGATTAAAACAAAAAGCAGGGAGGGGGGGGGTCATGAGTGCAATGTAGAAATTTTTTAAAGATTTTATATTCTAGCTTTAGGGTCATTATTTGCTAGTTATTAAAAATCACTCCAGTATTAAGAACATTGAAATTGCCTTGAGACCAGCATTAACAAATATCAAACCAAGATCTGATTTGTTGTGCAAAAATAAACAAGCACATCCTTCTCACTAAATGTATTTTTTCTGTTTGTAATAAATTTATATTTAAAAATTGAGAAATGAAAGTTTTTGGTTTTGTAAAAAAAAAAAGAATAGCGCTGCCATGAATTTCAGCACATTTTTGCCTAGGGGAGAAAAGATTTTCTTTTATATTTTTATATTAACGCTAATTTTGAATTTGATTTTTCTACGGAGGAAACGATGCTTTTGAAATGACTTTTTTGCGACAAATTTCTTTTTAAAAAAGGGGGGGGGGTCACAATTCAAAAAGTTTGGGAAGGCCTGCTTTAGATCATAAAAGTAAAACCTGAAAATCATAAGTTCAAAGCCTTTCTATACAGGGTTTCCCCTGCCATCTGAAAGTAGCGTGTTCATATAAAACCCATTCCTAAACTGAAATGGTATAAAGTGAAAAAGCAATTACCATTAATTTAATTAATGATTAAAAAAAAAAAATGACCATATTGGTCTGAACAAATTAACTAATCATCCCAGATGTGTCCATCTGCACAGATCTTGAGAACTGGGAATGGTCAATGTCGTCTCTGTCTTCGTTCTTGCTGCAGCACAAAATCTTATTTTCTGCTTTACTTGATTTTTAAACTTTAATAAGGGATTCTCAGCCTGAATAATTTTTGTTTCATCAGTTTGTTAAATCATTGCTTTTTATTTTTCATTATTGTCCCTTGTTTTGTCTTTAACAGTTTGAATGTTTTATTGTTTGTTTTATATTTTTTACCTTGCCTCATAACTCATGTAGCAATATATAAAGATGTTTTGTTGCCTTGAAAAAAAAAATCTAAATTGAACAGAAGACATTGACCAGTGAATGAGAAAAGCCTGCCTATCTAATAGCAGAATTCTAAAGTCTGCCGTCTGACTGTATGATTTTGTTTCATGTTAAATCTTTGTATCAAACTGCTATTCAGATTGTATTGATGCTAAGTACCGTATATTCTTGAATATAAGAATTTTTTTTCTAAAAAAGTGGCCTGAAATCAGTTCAGTCAAAAATGACCAATACTTTTGTCTATATCAGTGGTTTCCAACCAGGGGGGAATTTAGGTAGTCCAAGAGGGGAATAAGACTAAGGTAAATATAAAAGTCGGTAAACCATGAGAAAATGCATTGCAAAAAACCCCATTTTTACACAAATTTTAGAATTTCACCAAAAATATACTAATTTCAATGAACTTTTTGGGATGAATTCAATTTTGAATGAAATTTCTTATGAAAAGGGTATGTTTTAAGAAAAACTTATAGAGATATTCGTATTACAAAGCTGTCTAATTATAAACAAAATAAAATAATTATTTGAAATTATTCTTAGTTGCAACTTAAATGGAAGAGGGGAATACTAGTAATCTTATTGACAAAGGTTGGGAACCACTGGTCTATATGAATACAGCATCGATAGACACTGCATATTAGAGTGCGATAATGCCTGTTGATTTAACTCTATTTATTATCATGGTTTTGTATGAAATGCTATATATACGGTGTGTATTGTGTAATATCCTTTTAGAATCATTTTTTCAGGTAGATTCGGCATCACTTTTATGACCTGAAAACAATGATCGATAAGAGCCATAAATGGTGTATTCATAAGAAGGGGATATCTCTCATGACGACGTTATGGCAAAATAACAGACTCTGCTTTTATTCGAGTCAGTTGATTTTCTGAAATTTTATGCTCAATTCCGAACTCGTCTTATACTCACGGTCGACTTATATTTAAAAATCTACAGTAATTTTCTCATGTTTTGTTTTATTTAATATTTGTTTTGAGTTGTTTAGAAAAGAAATCCTGCATGCAATTTTCATTTTGCATTCATAAATCTGAATTTCGAGGCATTTTTTGATTGGAGGTGTTAATAAGAAATGGTTGGACTAGGCCTATGAGTTTGTATTGTCCGAGGTTTGTCCGGAAAGTATCCAGCCATTTAATAATAGCCAAAAAAAATTGCCTACCTAGGGAAATGGCGCCTTAGTCCTCTTGGTGCCACTTATCCTATCCTATCCCAGTATCCCTTTCACTTTTCAAAACAGCCTGCCAAGTCCACTTCCAGGATCACCATCAGCAGCCTCAACGCATTCTCCTTAATCTCGTCCGCACTCTGAAATCTCTTTGTGGAAAAGCCAGAAGTTACAGGGAGTCAAATCTGGACTATATTGTGAAGGGGGGGGGGTTGCGAGACGTGAAGAATGATTCGCTTGATCATTGATTCACAATGGTGTCTCACTGCTGATGGGCAAGTGTCTGTTCATACGTGCGCAGTAAAGTCCCCTCTGACTGGTTTACCAATTTACACCAAGGCAATGCAACCAGTTCTTGAGATATTCAAAATGGCTGCATACTTTTCGGATTGACCTTGTACCTTTAGCCAATGGTGAAATATAGCATGGAGAAATGTTAAACCTTATTTGAAATACGAGGCAAGGTAAAAAGTTGAATTTTTTTTTTTCTTTCTTTTTAAAAAAAATTTTTAAGAATCGTCCAATATTTTTCTGTTTGCTGGTTGAACATAGGGATGTAAGTTTGTCTTGTAGTCTACCTATTGATTTGTGTGTTGTTGGTTCTATTTATCTTTTTGTTGTCTTGTGTTGTCTTCTGTGTTTGTGAGGACAATTCCACCCCAATCACCATTCATTTTCCTAACTTGCAATGCAATATTTACCCTTTACTTACCTGCATACGATTACCATCAGAATCTCAGACAAGTCTATGACTGACATTAGAAATAATCGGCTGTAATTAAAAAGAAAAAAACAAACTAAATCTGCATAAGTTTTTGTTCATTCCTGTACTAAAACGCATAGGACCGCAATGTGGTTTCAGTAGCAAGTAGGTTGTTTTATGGGGTGAAGTACAAAATGGATTACATTACAAGGCTAAAAGGCTCCAACTGCGCTGCTATTTACCCATAGCTTAAGGGAGAAGTGGATTCATGCCTTTCCCATGGGCATTAGTGTGAAGTGAACGTAAGCAGCCTCAGCCTCTGTTTGCTGATTCTGTTTTCCGTGACGGTAACTGTTATGCCACCCAGCACATCTAAATCGGTGAACCCTGTTTTCCTCTTGGTCCAATGCCATAACTAGTGGAACCAGGTAACGGTTAACAAGCCCTGGCCAAGATATTTTATCTTTTAATCAATAGAAAGTGCTCTTGTCTGCGCTGGTAGGTTACTGTGGTTGGTATGTACTGGGATTTCACTTGTCATTTGGTATTCTTCTTTGTGGCCTTGTGTGTTGTTCCGAAGGCATAAAATAATAGCCAGAAACATTACCAATCACATGTCAAGCAGAGCTGGTACCTAGTTATTGACTGACCTAGTTTTCAAAAACAAAAAACAAACTAGGTTAGGGTTTGAATCGAGAAGTAAAAAATTGAGAATCTTGTTCTCGCTCTCTGAAATTTCTTGTTTTTTCCACAAAATCTTGTCGCATTTCTCAATTTATATTTCCAGATTATATGTAAGCCGTTTAATTTTCGCTTTCTGTAAGGTTTTTTGCCTTAACATGAAGCTAAATAATTTGACCTAGTTTTTGGCTGACTATTGACCTAGTTTTTTTGTTTTTTTTTCATACCAAAATTTGACCTAGTAGTGGCCCAGTTTTTTTTATATTAGTTACCAGCTATTATGTCAAGTGATGTAGATATAGGTAAGAGTAATAACTTTGGAAGCCTTAGAGCCAATGGGAGGGGCAGCGCTGCCATCTTCTGTATGTCAGTACATCTTATCACAATGTTTTATATTCTTCCTTATTCTAATTTAACTATTGCTATAACAATGATGGGTACAAAATTAGAAACCGTCAACTACCAACCAAAACTGTCCACCGGTCACATAGGTTTCTTCAGTTTTTAAGTGGTTCTGCATGGCTGGAGTACAGACAGCACCAATGGAGCTAGAGGTCTGAACATTTAAACATTATGTTTAGAAAAAACTTTTTAGTTTTTTGAAAATTTTTACTAATCACTGCCCCAAACACGGCATGCTACCAAAAGACATTGGTCACGTGATTGTTTCTATTGCGTGACTAACCAGACATGTGATTGCATTTCTGTCAATTGCCTTATTGATACCGTAGAATGATTCTGGTATGTAATGGGTTTAAGGAAAATTTGCTTTGTGTCTATAATATTAAATGGGGAAGTGGTTTCTTGCTTTTTCTTCTACCTTACCCTCCCTGTCGTACCTTGCCTCTCGCACATCAATTTTCACGTTTCATCTTTTCAAATTACTTACATGCAATAAACTTGAGCATAGTCAATTTCAATATCCTCTCTTTCTGTATAGATCCAAAGGAATTAGAATGTACAGGCTTGCTGGTCCCACTCAACCTGTACTCTGGGAAAGCTTTGTTTATTAATTCTTCCACATCAAAAAACTGAGTGTTGAGGCCAAACAAAAAAGCTAGGAAAATGAAATTAGACTATGCACTACCTTGTAGGGTTAGGTGAGTGACGCCACTTTGGGTGCTTGGGTCTAATTTACGTATTAGAGTCGGGCCAAGTAAGCAGTGATGTGGTAGGCAGGGGCGGTTGAAGCTGTAGCAAGTGTAAGGGCACTACTTACTTTTGTACTACCTTGTCGGTTGTTTTCAGGGGCTAAAGAATGCAGGCCCGGTACTTAACCTACTAACCTTATTATTGCCTCTCAAAATCCTTGCTCAGTGTACAGTTGGGCCACTTTTCTCCTTTATTGCTAATTATATAAGATGAGGCGGCCATGTTAGTTCAGTGTGTTAACTTGAGAAACATCTGCTTTGGCTACCACAACTTTATAAAGAGAACAACCTAACTCATCATCAAAGTTAGATAAAATATTAGATTATGTCATTTTTTGAATAGTAAGATGACGAATGCTGTGAACAACTAAAAACATGGTAAATATTTAATCAAAATAGATTCATTTGAAGCAATAACCTTTTTCCGATGATCCTCTAATGATAATATGCCATCTCTATGAAATGATTCATTGGTATCCATATTTTCAGAGCTAAACCTATTGAACCAACACTGAGTGTTCACTCCAAATGCTTTGATGTTATCAGCAGCTTGAGCAGCAGTGTTTGTTTTGAAATTATACTTGAAAATTAGTGTAACTTGTAGGTTAGACACTGTTGCTGTTAAGAGCTCAAAAACCTCCAATATTAGGAAATTATATCTCCTATTTACTTTGAATCTGGCAAAAAAAGCAATCTTTCACTTTTAGCATTTTAGCATTTTTCTCGTTCACTTTTAGCATTTTAGCATTTTTCTCATTTACTTTTAGCATTTTAGCATTTTTCTCGTTCACTTTTAGCATTTTTCTCATTTACTTTTAGCATTTTAGCATTTTTCTCGTTTACTTTTAGCATTTTAGCATTTTTCTCGTTCACTTTTAGCATTTTAGCATTATTCTTGTTCACTTTTAGCATTTTAGCATTATTCTATTTCACTTTTAGC
>VCCN01004316.1:507524-518551 GCA_006491835.1 Architeuthis dux
TTGGGGACTTTATC
Source organism: Architeuthis dux (assembly GCA_006491835.1). NCBI lineage: Eukaryota > Metazoa > Mollusca > Cephalopoda > Oegopsida > Architeuthidae > Architeuthis > Architeuthis dux. The sequence continues at coordinate 507,539 of VCCN01004316.1, forward strand.
GTTGAACATTACTTTTGTCTTTGTTCGGCTCATCTTTAAGCCTACTTTTTTAATTTCCTTATTTAAATCCGTTAACATGTTTTGCAATTCTTCGGATGCTTCCGACGTCTTGGAAATGTCATCGGCAAATCTTAAGTTGCTTAAGTATTCTCCATTTATGTTTATTCCCATTCCCTCCCAATCAACTTTCCGAAAGATGCTTTCAAGGCTCGCTGTGAATATTTTAGGCGATATTGTATCCCCTTGTCTTACACCCTTTGCTATCTTTATCTTGTTTGTATATTTATGTAGTCTAATTATTGCAATGCCATTTTCATATATGTTTTGGATGATCGTTATGAGTCGGTTTATTTCGCTGTCATCGACTTTCTCTAACTTTATTACCTGTTCTAGTTAAATGTATTCATCAGCCTCTTCTAGAGCCTCTCCTTCTATCTTTATAACCTTTTTGGGGACTTTATCGTTGAACGTTATATATATATATATACAGATTGATAGACAGATAGGAAAAGGAGAGCTGTACATATGTTATGATATGCTGCCACGAAAAGGTTATTCCAGGGTCAGACACCTGTGCGGAAATATAAGTGACCCCGGTCACCTTAGGAAATAGGTATATGCGTGGGTGTCCAAAACAGGATATGGGGACCGGAAATGACTCCGGCGTAGGCGTTCGAGAAACCTATAAAGCAGACCCGAACACCGGACAGAAAACGCAGAGACCCAAGCAGCCAGGAGGCAGACCGCCTAGGGCTGGGAAGACATAAGACCAAGTTCCCCTGGTGGGAACGGTCTCTCGGTACCCATCATCTCTCTCCCACTCTTCATCCACCGGCCGACGAAGTGTATGCTATGTATGCTATGAAATAAAAATATGTCCAGATATTTTTACAAGCAAGTCTTCGAGTTTCCTTTCTATCCAAGTCCATGACATTCACCCCACTATACAACACATATATATGCAATATATGCAATATATATATACAAAAGTACAGAAATATCATCCAAAATACTTACGTGTACACTCAATTAAACCATGTTTGTACACCATTAAACCATTTGTTTGCTTTCGGCCCTCCTCCCTTCCAGGCCCTTATACTTAAGCCTACTCAGCCTAATGATTAATCCACCACGTAGAGCCTACATTTTGGTGGCCTTTACTCGTGCTCCTTACCGCTGTGCTGTATCTGAAAATAGGGATGGAGATTACGGCTGATTTATAAACGCAAATCACGTTTTGCCGATTTTCTTCTCTGTTACCTAGTTCGATAAATCAAAGGAGATTAAGAGAACCCCCTTTTCTTTTAAGGAAGATTGATTCGTTATTGTTGGTTTAATTAGAAACCGTCAACCAAAACTGTCACCCAAACTGTCAGCATAGGTTTCTTTCAGTTTTCAAGTTGGTCTGCCTGGCTGGCTGGTTATATATGTATGTATGTATGACGTGCATAACATGTCACTAAGCATGCCAAATGCTTTCCAACCTATCGTTATGCGTCATTTGTTTTTGCACAAATGGAGCTAGAGGGATGGAAATTAAAATATATACTCCTTATTATGTCTAGAAACAACGATTATTTTGTCTTTATTGAAAATTCCCCTCTCTAAATAGGTTTTTAGTGGTGTTTCGATTTCCAATGTAAGTTTATGCTAAACTAATCCTAGTTTGTGACCAGCAGCATTCACGCTGGGTTTTTTGAAAATTCAGACTTTTTTTAGTGATCACTGTCCAACAAAAGGCGGGAGAAGTAACTTATTCATTGACCACCCCTTTTTTCCAATTTTGTTTAATTGATCACCCCCAAAACGGCATGCTGCCAAAAGACGTTGGTCGCGTGACGGTTTCTATTGAGTGACTAACCAGACTGACTGTTTTTGTTTTTATTGTATTTCTATTTATTTATTTATTAATTGACGAAGCAGTATTGGACAGGGCATTTTTTCAATCTTCTTTGCTTGAAAAATTGCTATCATTTTAGAAGGGCCAAAAAAATATTCGCAAAGAAATTGTTTCAACTGCTGACCGATGGCTATTTGTCTTGGATGGGATGACAGGCATTGAACAAAGGAAGACGTTCACTTTGATTAAAAAAACAAAAATAAACAGGTCTGGTTATTAATTCAATAGAAACCGTCACGTGACCAACGTTTTTTGGGGTGTTCAATTAAAAAGATTGGAAAAAAGTGTGTGACCAGCACATACATACTCCAATAAATTACTTCTTCCACCTTCTGTTCGATCATTAAAATGTCTTAATTTTCAACAAAGAAAAACAATGGTTAACGCTGCCGGACACAAACTAAGGGACCAGTTTAGTATTAACTTACATTGTAAATTGAACCACGTACCAAAAACCTATTATAGGGAGTAAATGCTTGAATTTTCAGCCCTCTAGCTTCACTGGTGCGGATTGTATGCATGATACATACAAACATACATACATACATAGCCAGCCATCCCGACCAACTTGAAAACTGAAGAAACCTATTTTGACAGTTTTGGTGACAGCTTTGGACGACGGTTTCTAATAAATACAAAATAGATAAACAATGAGAAGCAAAAACAAAACAACACGATTGGTTGCTGCAGGGTCAAACTCCACTCCTACTTCTATCCCGACTGAAGATGATTACTGCAACTTTTGTATTGTATATATAATATATAATAAATTTAAAAAATCAAAAAATCTTTTTTTTCTATATTTATTAGAATGAAATAAGCCCATACGTATCTATATAATACATTTTCGTTAATGCTGAAGACTTGAAGACTAGATCGTGAGTTCAGATTTTATATATCGGTTCACACCACAAATGTTGGTGAGGATTGTTCTTGTTAATCTTGTTGTTCTTGTTACGATAGGAAAACAAAGTTTGACTATAACATTTTAAATATATGAAATTTAGCCCGACGTTGTCTTGGAGCTTGACAAAAAGAAGGAGGGAAATGTTGCCTTTTGCCCCTATTTTAAAAAATGTTAATTTGCGATCGCAAATTCGCGAAAAATGAATCTTTCTTTTCCATTCATTCAATTCTTGTCGCTTGCAGCCAGGCCAGTCAGAGAGCAAAGGGGGCGGGGCCGTATGGCTTGCGTTATTAAGCGTAGTGCAGAGATTAGTCTCCCCTTAGGAGGATTAACGAGATCGTCACAAGAGGCTCTCTACATGATCCCCAGCTGCTTACGGCAACTGGATATTCCCAAGCGGGCACCCATCTTGTTACTGACCCGGCTCGACGTTGCTTAACCTCGACGAACGTACGAGAACCGTGTATCCAACGCGATTCTTTACGATAAGACAACAGAGAAGAATATTTATTTACCTCTCTCAACGAAGAGGTATATGTATTCACTCGCCCGTCCGTCCGTCCGTTGGATGAGGTATATGTATTCAATCATATTTTTCTGTCTGTCTACACAAGACCACTAAAAGTTCTTCAATGGCATCTTGTGGAAGACTAAGCCATGGGCAGAGAAAGAATCGATTGAATTTCCGGGCAGATCCAGGAATTGTTTTACAGTTACCTCCTCTGCATCGCAACTATATATCCATACAATATTGCCAAAGGTTCTCAATGAATTTCAATGAAGATTTCTAGAAACGTAGGCCATGGTGTTTCTGGTGGATCCAGCAATATTTTTCCGATTCAGAGTTATTTTATCATTCCCCTCCAACTACATTTATGTATCCATGTTTGTTTACACGATATCCCCAACATCTCTCATGGATTTTAAATGACATTGTGTGGAAGGTTGGGCCATAGGCTTAGGAAGAATTAAATTCTGTGGCATATCCAGGAATTCTTTACACTTACCTCCCCTGTATTGTAAATATACATGATTTTCATTCAGATTTTAGTGACAATGGTGTTGGCAGATGTATTGTTTTTATTCAGTTTCCGCGATCTGAAAGGACGGAGATCCATTATAATTATTCCCATTGATTCTATTAATATCTTAAAACCAATTCGTCTTACGCGAGTAAAAATTGGGACGAATTAGTCATGTAAAGCGGGTTTGCCTTTATTTAAAAGTAAGTTCTAGCCACAACAATGGAATTTGTTACGTTTAAGCAACCTGTCCCAAAGCTTTTCATCCCGAATATTGTACGGCGCATTGTAAACAATTAATACGGTGGATCTTAACAATGTTGTTCCAAGTCCCACCACGACATCTCGAAAAATTTGATGCCCCCCCATTATAATAAAACAATTTTGGTGTTGAAAAGGTATAATAATATAATCAAAATTTTACCAAATAGAGTTTTAAATCAAGGAAAATATCCATGAAATAACAAATTCTTTGTTAAAGAAATACTGATATATGAAACTCTACGGCACTTACAAACATGTCTGCAATTTCTTTATTGTGTGAAATTTAATGACAACGACGCGATTATCTTATCATCGCTTTTATACCTCACAAAGTTAATGAGTTAAGCATTAGTTGTTATGGAATCTATAGTAAAATTATTAATTACTAATTAAATTACTAATTAATAGTATTGTGTAATTAGAAATTGGAAAAGAGGTGCTCAATGAATAAGTTACTTCTCTCGCCTTTTGTTGGGCAGTGATCACTAAAAAAAGTCTGAATTTTCAACAAAAAAAACGTGAATGCTGCTGGACACAAACTAAAGGACTGATTTAGCATAAACTTACATTGCAAATTGAATCCCCACCAAAAACTATTTAGAGGACGGGAATTTAAAAAAATGTTTTTTCTGGACATAATAAGGAGTAAATGTTGAAATTTGTAACCCTCTAGTTCCATTGGTGCGGCCAGTACGTATGATGCATACATAGCCAGCCATCCAGACAGACCAACTTAAAAACTGAAGAAATCTATGTTGACAGTTTTGGTTGACGGTTTCTAGTTGGTCACGCAATAGAAACCGTCACATGACCAATGTCTTTTGACAGCATGGGGTGATCAATTAAAACATGGAAAAAGGAGTGATCAATGAATGAATTACTACCAGCGCATTCTGTTGGGCGGCGATCACTAAAATAATTTTCAAAGGATAAACATGAACCCTGCCGGACACAAAATAAGGGGCTAATTTAGTATAAACCTACGTTGCGAATTGACCCCCCCCCCACTAAAAACTGTTTTTTGGGATTCAAAAAACAAAAAAAATGTTTTTTCTGGACATAATAAGGAGTAAATGTTGAAATGTCTCACCCTCTAGCTTCATTGGTGCGACCAGTACGCGTGATATATACACAACCAGCCATCCAGACAGACCAACTTAAAAACTGAAGAAACCTATGTTGACGGTTTTGGTTGACGGTTTCTACTATATGAACTTGAGGGGTCTTACTAAATTTGTAATTTCTTTATTATGTGAAATTTATTAACACAACGCAATTACCACATCGCTTTTATAACTCACAAAGTTAATTAGTTAAGCATTGGTTACTATGGACTCATAAAATTAGTAATTAATAATATTGTGCAATTAGTAATTAATAGTACTTTATAATAAGAATTAATCAGTTAAGCCTGAGCACAACTCAGTTTTGAGGGACGAAAATTGCATATTGCCCTTCAATATATTCAGATTGCCCCCTTTTGGGGCGTACGGCCCCCATTCAGAATCACTGGCCTCCGCCCTGACGGGATATGGCACTTAAAGAATGAAATAAGAGAGAAATTGTTGCAAGAAGCAACAGCGGATTTTACCGTAATCACATATCTGGTCTGGTTAGTCACTCAATAGAAACCGTCACGTGACCAACTTCTTTTAGCAGCATGCCGTGTTGGGGGTGATCAATTAAAACAATTGGAAAAAGGGGTGGTCAGTGAATAAGTTACTTCTCCCGCCTTTTGTTGGACTGTGATCACTAAAAAAAAGTCTGAATTTAAAAAAAAACAGCGTTTAGTATAAACTTACATTGGAAATCGAAACCCCACTAAAAACCTATTTAGAATTTTTTTAAAAAGAGGGTGATCAATGAATGAGTTATTTCTCTCACCTTCTGTTGGTGATGATCACTCAAAAAAAAAGCCAAGGAACCAATTTATCATAAACGTACATTGTAAATTGAACCCCGTATTAAAAAACGTAGTTTTGGTGGGGATTTAAAAAAAACCGAAAACGTTTTTTGTGGACACGATAAAGAGTAAATGTTTAAATTTCCAGCCCTCTAGCTCCATTGGTTCGGCCTTTACGCGCGATACATAGATAGCCAGCCAGACCAACTTAAAAACGGAAGAAACATATGTTGACTATGTTGACGTTGGCAGTTCTGGTTGAGGGTCTCTAATTGTGTAAATTCGTTTGCCCTTTCCTGCAAAAGCACGTACGTATCACATTTGTTTTGTTTTCTTCTAACCGCGTCTTCTTTTCCTTTGAGGCTATTTTCGTTTAAAAAAAATGTTTCGCAAAGCGGAAAAAACAATGATTTCTTGCTAGCGAGGCGAGCACCACTTCCTTCTACCAAACAATTTGGCTGGTGATTGCAGGGGAAAAAATGTTCTGAATAATTGACGAAGAAGTGTAGAATTATGCTAACAAATGCATTGCTATTTCGAGAATCGCGAATGAGGGCATCGGATTAAGAGTTTTTTTTTTTACATCGTACTAAAATATTTAGTGCAGTGCTGCCAAGTATGGTGTGTTATTTATAGCTAAAACTGGCTAAATTATCTAAAAATCGGCTAAATTTTATATATTTAAACTGTTATTGTAAAACTCCAGACTGTGTACTGTTTTCCCACCGTAACAAGAAGAACAAAATTAGGGGTTGTAAACCGATATGTAAAATTCACATTCCCCCAACTGATTGCGAGGAAGCTGTCTTACTGACTTTATTCAAAGACGATCTATCAGATTGTAGATTGTTCCAGCAAACCACGTCAATCAAAATCAGACATCTGTTGTGAACATGCAAATGTATAAATCAATTTTAACGTCTGCATATCCAAAGGAGCTGCACTTCACGATGGCTACTCGAAAGTGAGCGAAATTATCGTCTGTTTCAAGTCTTAAATAGCAAAAGCTCCGTTGTAGCAATATTTTTGTACACAGAATTTCGCCAAGTGGTTTTTGTCCGTTGACTTTGTTTTCCTAACCATAATAAGAACAACAAGAACAAGAAAAGTCTGATTGTCTTACTGACTGAGCTAAATTGACAAGTCTTAGATATTAACGAAAATTTATCATACAGATACGCACAGGCTTATTTCATTCTAATACATAAATACTTTTATACTAAATAAAATATTTCTTTTCACCTTCGGTCGGAATAGAAGTAAGGAGTAATGTTTGAGCCTGCAGTAGCCAGGTTTGTATTCTAGCTTATACATATATGCCTACGCATTCTTTAGGGGCTTTTTACTACTTGTCCCTGTTGGCTAGTTATTTTGTCTATTTTTAATTTTTAAGGGTTGTTTGTTATCCTTAAAATTATCCCGTTATGAATTTTCCCCCATAAATTGTTAGGCCGATTTTAATCTATACTTTTCTGTGTGTCTACACATCGAAATTAATTATTTTCTCTGATTCAACAATTATTAGTTTCTCCTATAGGCATAACAAGCATTTATCCTCAAAGCTATTCGGGGTTCTTGAATTACTTACTATAGACCATTTAACTATTGGGTTTAGCCCTGAATGTTTTTGCTTCCAGTAGTGTTTAAATAGGGCCGTGCTATTCATTAAGTGGGGCTGTAAGAAAGACCTTATGTGATTGTAGTATCTGGATTTCCAGTTATTCTTGGATATGCCAAAGTAAGATTCTGTGTTGTTTGGCTATTCGATTGTTGTTATTGCGGCTAGGTAAATGCTATTTTCCGTTGTGCACTTGTTTGCCAGGGGGCAGGAGTTTTTCTCCTCGCAGTTACAATCTAGCTTAGTTTTAGCGGTCTTATTTTCGTTGTTTCTATTCTCTCTATCGGCTGTAAGTTGATGACCTTTCTATTGTGTGATGTTAACATTTTGTTAACAATTTCTAGTGCAGCTGTAACTAATTTTGATTGTGTTCCTATTGAAAACTTTATTTAGGGGTTTTTCTTTGGGGAAGTGTCTGTCGGCCAGCTTTTTTCTTTTTTTTTGCCTATATTTATGTTTACCAGTTTACAGTACGGGGGTTGTGGCAAATAATACTCTTGTTTCTTTTTTTGTTTAATTCTCTGGTTGTTTTGTTTTCGGTGTAATTTAGTTTATACTTATAGCCGCTTTTCTGCAAGGCGTCATTATACATTTTCTTATTTTCATCAAAGATTCTTCTGTTCGAGGAGTTGTTACTTATTCTAGTGTTTATCGAATTTGAGATTTGCTTGAGTATGGTTTTTGGGTAGTTCGAGTTAATGTCGACGTAGATGGGTGATTGGTTATCTTTAGAATATGGTTTGTAGGTGTTATTGTTTAAATCTAGTGTGGTGTCTAGAAGGTTAACTATCCTTATGTTTGAAGTTATTTCTGCTTTGAATCCGACATATTTTAGTGCTCTAGCTATTCTTTTGTGTATACTGCTAGTTTGTGGGCCGTTAGAGTTATTCACCACCATTAATCCGCCGTCTCTGTATAAACATACATCGGTTTTATCAATTACTCTGCTTAGTATGTTGAGTATGTATAGTCCCACTAGGTCCGAAATCTGGGCCGAATCTAGGGTCTCAGTCGCTACGTCAAAGCTTGAGTTCCCATTTTCTTGTTATCTCTCTCTCTCTCACCCCCTCTCTCTCTTTCTCTCTCTCTCTCTCACTCTCTCTCTCTATATATATTAATTAAGTCCCGAACGGAATCCAAATAAGATTAAATCATCCCTGAGTGCCAAACAAAGTCTTTACTTGGAGGAGAATTACAATCACCGTGTAAGTGAAAATGAGCTTGTCTCGCGTAATGGTGTCCACAGGGGAAATAAACCATCTGAAAGCAATAAGAACATAAATCACGATAGGACAATGTTAACTCTTATACATCAGTTTGGTTTAACGTGACGGGACAAACAAACAGTGAAGAGTTTATTCCCCTAAATTAGGTGAGGATTGTTATTGTTGTTGTTCAACTGCTGCCTCCGACTTGGGCTGAGGTTTAACAAAAGAAACCCAGTTTTTACTATGAGTAGAGCAACAATAACCGTCACAACTATTATATGACCTGTATTAGTGAAAACGTGCTTGTCTCACGCAATGGGGTTCACAGGGGAAATACACCAAGTGAATTCAATTAGAACAGAAAGAGGGGGAGTGACAACAAAGAAAACAATCCTGGCTGCTGCAGAGTCAAACTCTAATGCTTCTTTTATTCCGACTGAAGATGATTACTGAAACTTTTGTAATGTATATATAATAAATAACAAATATAACCATTTTTTTGTAGATATATAAGACTTGTCAGTAAGAGAGCCGCTACCGATCACTTGGTTGTGATTTCAAATCACGGTAGGGAAACTGTTCGACCAATCAAACATAATTTAATAATGCTCACGCCTACAAAACGCGAAATCTTCGCACAGTTAAGATGTTGAAAATGGCCTAAACAGCCGTAACATGTGCATCAGAAGACATACACAAGACGGAACGACGTTCATAAAAACGTTGATTTTAAAATTTTACGGTTTAAAAAAAAAGTTTTAGAATTTTAACATTTATGTCGTCCAGAAACTAAAATTGAAAATAATTTTCATATTCATAGTTTATTGTATGGTAGGGAAATGTTAATTTTTATATATCGGTTTGGTTTAACGTGACGGGAAAGACAAACAGTGGAGAGTTTACTCCCCTAAATTAGATGAGGTTTGTTCTTGTTGTTCTTGTTATTGTTACGGTGGCCAGTCTTACAATACAATTAGCAGCAGATTGGATTAGGCCGAAGGTCTTTTGACTATGCTCATGCCTATTACCTTTAATTGGTAATACACTGGCGTGATTGGAATCTTCTGCTATCCTAATGCTGGTCAAATCTGTTCTTGAAGGTTTGGAGTGTACTAGCCTCTACCACTGAAGCTGGGAGACTGTTCCATGGGTTTAACACACGACTCGCAAAGAAGTGCTCTCTAAGTCTTTTACTGAATCTGATTTTTCTTAGTTTGAATATATGACCTCGAGTGGTGCTTTTGCTTTCCCTAACAAGGGGACTGTCTGCGAAAATGGCGTTCAGCTGCAAGCCGTTATAGAGGCAGCGCACACCCATTTCGTCTCTATCCTACACTAGTCTCCTGTAATTCCTACCATCACAACCTCCAGTGTCTCAGCCTAAAGTACCATTATCCCCATTCTTTTAGGTCTGGTAACGCTCAATAATGTTCCCATATAAATTAATAGTAATTGAATCTTCGCTCTGCGCCATTTCGGCTTACGAAATGTTTTTATAGGAATGCCCTATTTTCTGATAGTGTGGGAAACCTATATTGGTTAATAGCATAATTTGTTTTTGTACCGAGCCTCCTTAGTGGGTGTGATAGTTGCGTATCCCCCACTAGTGCCAGTAGTCAGTGTTCGAGCCCAGGTAAAAACGTATGGTTTTCGAATGCTGATTTTCCAGGCAGCTGAGCAGCCAAACCCTCTCCATTTAGAGGGTCTGCGCAACACAATGACGTTCCAAGCCAATATTCCATGGGGAAATGTTCCTCTTTTTCTAACATGTAACATAACTGTTATAGAGGTTTCCCCCCCCGCAGTCCGAAAGCGCAAAGAAAGAGAGAAAGAAAGAAAACTGTAAAATATGAAGAAACTGAAAAAAAAGAAAGAAAACAGATTTTTGAAGAAGGAAGTTTGGAACGAAAGAAAGAAAGAGAGGGGGAGAGCTAAAGAAAGAAAAAAGAAAAGAAAAAGCAAGAAAAGTAAAGGACTGAAAGAAAGAAAGAAAATGGAATGAAAATGAGGCCTGTGAAATAAGAATGAAAGAAATAACTGTATAATACAAACGAAATTGAAAACAATAACAGATTCTGGAAACAAAAGCAGAGACGACACGGCAGCAGATAACGACCCCGAAAGGAGATTTTTCAGATTCAATTATTTTTTTGACTAGTTTTTACCTTCATCTTAATTTGTAGTTGTTTTT
>VCCN01004316.1:748685-763521 GCA_006491835.1 Architeuthis dux
ATATCACTATCCTGGCCACAAAAGCAAAGTTTGAAGGGAGTACTACACCGTTTTCTATACTTTTTACTACACATAAGCAATCGGAAAATGACCCCAAAATCGCGTTGCACGGTGTTATAGTCACCCGTTGTTCCTTTAACCCAATTGGATTTACCCTGTCCTCTGATGTAAATGTTTTCTTAGGCATATAACGCCAATATAAACAGTTTCGTCTGTATTATATATTTGCTCAGCGGTCAGTATCTCATCGAGTTACGGTACTTTCGTCTACATCACAAATATCAGTTTTGTCTAAATCACTTTGGTCTACAATTACCTTTTTGCCCACAATATCGCCAAAGGTTTTCAGTAATTTCAATGACATTTTGTCATTGGCTAAGGAAAGATTGATGAAATTCTGGAGTAGATCTAAAGATTTCTTTTCGATCGGGAGGAAAAGAATTCCAGGATCCGTCCCAAAATTTAATAAAAAAATATCTCTCAATCAAAACAACCCTGGACCCACCCCAAAATGTTATCAATTCTACCTTAGGCCATGGCCAACCATTCGACAAAATGTCATTGGGAACCTTTGGAGATATTGTTGGGACAAAAGTCATTTTAGACAAAACTGATAAACATACCCTTGCTTGTTTCACTACTTGCATAGAATTCACGTAACTCTGTTAGAAACCGTCAACCAAAACTGTCACCAAAACTGTCACCAAAACTGTCGCCAAAGCTGTCACCAAAACTGTCGCCAAAACTGTCACCAAAACCGTCACCATAGGTTTATGGTTGGCTGCCTGGCTATCTACCTATGTAGTGTCGCACGTACAAGCTGCACCAATGGAGCTAGAAAGTTGAAAATCTAAACATATACTCCTTATTATTTCTAGAAAAAAGGTGTTTTTTTCAAATTCCCCACTAAATAGGTTTTCTAGTGGGGGTTCAATTCACAATGTAAGTTTATGCTAAATTGGACCTTTAGTGTATGCCCGGTAGTGTTCACGCTTGTGTTTTGAAAATTCGGACTTTTTTTTAGTGATCACCGCCTAACAAAAGGTGATAGAATTTATTCACTGATGAACGCTTTTTCCAGTTTTTTTATTAATCACTCCCAACATGGCATGCTGCCAAAAGGAGTTGGTCATGTGACGGTTTCTATTGTGTTCTATTAAATAGACAATTTTTCTGTTTTTAAAAATCTTACACTGTAGTTGATCCAACAACATACATTTCACAGAGTTGTCGCACTGACATTCAACTTCTTTAAAAGGTCCAATTTCTCGTTTATACTGAACACTTTAGTCCATTCAAAATATGGTTAAACCCCAAACAAATTGCTAACTAAGGTCCTCCACTGAAATATCACTGAAGAATGTATGCTGCATAACATATGAAAGGTTTACCGCGATCAAGTTGGTGGAAAGGGATCAACGGCCGCCATATTTAAAGATGGTCGGCAAATTTTTGTAACTTCATCTTCCATAATTTAAAACTAAATGGGTTAAAACCAACTTTTATCCTTTTTCTTAACATCTAATATCTAATTGTTCATACCTCATTTTTTTGCAATTTCTACCTTTTATGAAATTTTGAGGTGAAAGATATACCCACTCGAGAACATTTTTCAGGCTATTTTGGCAGCACTCTCATCTATTTGGCCAGTTTATTTGTCCTTTTGGCAATATTAGTTGTTTTTTATTTAGTGCAACCTATAGACTCCAACTTTTATCATTTTGTTGATCATATTTCTAATTCTTCATGCCTCATTTTTGCAATTTTTGCCCTTTATGAATTTTTGAGATCATTTTTCAGGATATTTTGGCAGAACGTTAATCTTTTTAGCCAGTTTATTTATCTATTCGGCAATATTAGCTGCTATTTATCTAGTGAAATCTATAGACTCTTCACAGAATGCTAATTGACGTCATAAAATGAAAACTCTTTTTTTCAGCTTATTTTTTAATATTTACATTAACACGTCTAATGCGTGACCCATATTCCTTAAAATACACATAACCCAGGTTTTAGTTGTCCGACTTAGATAATCTTTGTGTGCTTATCCAAGTCTTTGGGGTCAATCTTTCAAATGAACATGTCTGATAACCTATTTTTGCATTATTTCCCATTACACCTGAGGTACTCTTACCCCTAAGTCATTGTACTTAAAAGATCTGTTCTTGTGAACCTTTGGAATGAGTTTGTGTTGTACTGTACACTGTACACTCAAAGAGACTCAGTTTCATTCCTTAGTAGAACTCTAACAAATGACTAATGATTTCTATCAGTATGAATAAATGATCCTAAATCTGTATGACATGTGTTGCCAAGTGCCAATCATTTGCAAATTCATCGTCCTCAAGATATGACTCTGTTGAGTTTGTGCAGTTGATGCCTTTGCAATCATCACATAAATATGAACAGTCAATGCCATGTTTCCTGCAACTGCATTTTGTTGTACTGCACCCAGCTGTACAGTTACGCTTAATCATTGCCAACAAGTTTGCAGGACCTGCAGGAAGGTCAGTCTTGATAGGTTGTAGGTTACCATCTTTAAGCTTCCACCCCCATTCCTCAGGTTTTAGCTGGTTTTTGCCTTTCCATTCTTGAACTTGGTAATAAACTGGAAGGCTATGGAATGTTGTGGCTGCTTTTGGCTACCTTTCCCCTGGAGCGCTTCACACGTAGGTCATCAATGCTTTCACCATCTTTTCCATTGTACAGACACACCAAGGCCTTTTCTCCAGCATAAATAACTTCCTTCTCAGTACTATGCTGATCAAACACCTCTGCTAACTTACAGAATTGTTTATTGTTCATTACTTTTCGATGTGCTGCTGCTTTTCCTATTCCATGAACTCATGATGTGGAATCGCAACCTAAAATAGTATGAATAAAAACGATGTTGTTATAAACAACGTCTCATAAGGCTTTTAATGTCTCTATGATATCCCAAACCCTCCTCTTTTGGAATTTGCAATTTTGTTCCGGTTTGAAATAGATGTTCTTACTATCAATCTCAGCATAGTAGGACCAACAAATCTGTATCATTTCCTATCAACACTGTTTCTTTTCTCTGTGCTGACTCAATGGCTGTCTTCACAATCAAACCATCTACATCTCCACTTGCGTGGACAACAGTACACCCTGCTGTTTCCAAAGATTTCCCAAGCAAGTTAATGAACATTGGTTTGTTCTCTTTGTTTGCAAGGAATTCCTCCTTTTTTAAAATGTTATCACCATTTTAGGGGTTAACGAAACATTGACACATTTTGTTTCTTCTAAAAGAATGTGGTTTGTTTTACATTAGTATTAATTTAGATTCACATTGTGTTTGTTCTAAAAGAATGTGGTTTGTTTTACATTAGTATTAATTTAGATTCACATTTTGTTTCTTCTAAAAGAATGTGGTTTGTTTTACATTAGTGTAATGTTCTTATTGTGTTTATGCGTCTTCGTTGTTCTATCTGTAGTAGGTGTGTAAGATTAGAATGCGTTTTGATTCGTAATCGTGTTTAAGCGTGTTAAGAAAGGATAAACAAAAGAACACATGTTGATAAGAGCTATGCTTGAGCTGAACTGCGCCTTCCCTGTTCCTACTTCCGGTCCCGCTTCTGGGACCGGAAACGGAATGGGGGCTGCTGGGTGCTTGCTTAGGCATGTTTACTTATTTAACATAACATACATGTGTATAAACATTATAATTAGTATTAATTTAGATTCACATTTTGTTTGTTCTAAAAGAATGTGATTTTTTTAATGTGAAAAGAAAATATGCAAATTCATCCGTTGTACAATTGGAAATAGGTGGATTTTAAAATATCACTCTCCTGGTGAAAAAAGCAAAGTTTGAAGGGAATAATAGCCATTTTCTATACTTTTAGAAAATAACACTCGTTGCCCAGGAACAAAAATTGCGTTACACTGTCTAATCAGCCGTAAAATAAACAGATAAGAGCGAAAAAAATATTTATGAGTGAGAATGATATGAAAACTACAATTACAAACTAATTAGAATTAATCAATAATATATAGTTCAAAGGCACAATTATGGAAGGATATGAGACGAGGTACATCAATTGCGTCTGCATCACTTCATCAAATATTAGTTTTGTCTAAATCACTTTGGTCTAAATTAACTTTTGTCCCAACAATATCTCCAAAAGTTCTCAATGAATTCCAATGATATTTTGTCGAATTGTTGGCCATTGATGAAATTGTGGGATGGATCCAGGGATTTTTTCGATTGACAGATATTTCTTTGTTAAATTTTGGGACGGATCCTGGAATTCCTTCCCTCTCAATCGAAAAAGAACCTTGGATCCACCACAAAATGTCATCAATTCTTCCTTAGCCAATGGCCTACCATTCGACAACATTTGGAGATATTGTGGGGACCGAATTGATTTTAGACCAAAGTGATTTAGTCAAAACTGATATTTTCTAAAATGATGTAGACGAAAGTACCGTAACCCTATGAGACATACCAAAGCGTATCCTAGTTAAATGCGACCCGATATAATAATACTATGGCACTACCAAATAATGTTCACGACACCAAAGTCAGTACAGGTACACAATCTTTTATCCGAACCCCTTGAGACCAGACATTTTTCAGAATTCGGAATTTCTCGGATTTCGGATTGGTAGTACAGGCACCCTATTGATAATGACAGATGCTTCCTCTTCTACATCTCACAGTTATCTATAGAGGAAACTGCAACTCTTTTTAACATTTTCACAGTCTTCAAAGTCAAAAGATCACAAAACAATGGACAAAATAACCATGAGCAGCAGAGACACGTCTGTCAAATAGGAGTACTGAGACACAACTGCGTGGCGTCGGTTGAGCCCAGGCCATCTCGAAATAATAACTTTCGTGGTGATCTACGCGGCTTGGTGGAGTGCAGCGGAAGTAAACAAGTCGATCTTGATCGTGGATCGCATCGGGTCATGTTCGGCGCCAAATCCGAGCTTTGGTGAGCTGACAACATCCATAGAAAAATGTTCGGTTTTCGGAGCTTTTCGATATTCAGAATTTCGGATGAGAGATAGTGCACATGTACGATGATACATTGTTCTCTGGTTGCGTCTGGTCGTAAGTTGCAGTCTGATGTCTTATTTTCAGGACCAAGGCAGGAAAAGACGAGAAGGTGGGCTTTAAAAAAAGCTTGATATGAAAAGCTTTTATTTCAGCTGCTTCATTTAGCACACTGTCTGGAAATCAGAGTTCCGTTAGTTGTGATTTTCGTGGAGAGTACTTTAAAATAGTTCAGTTATACACTGATTTACTTGGACTAGTGTTCTCATATTGGTTGTTATATTCACAACTGTTCGGCTTTTCAGCGATTGAACTAACGACCGCCAGTTACTAGATACACTTCACCAAAGCTTTTATCCTCTGAACCATTGTTGAAGAAGGCTGGAGGGTACACAGGCTGAAACGTTGTGACGATAACAATCAAGATAAGGACACAAGTCCAAGTAAATCAGTGTATAATAATGATAATTCCTCATCTCAGAAATTCAGACAAAAATCAAAATAATTATTTGTTGAGCAGAAGTTTTGAGAATGAGAATACGCAGTAACAATTCAGCAAAACACTTCTGGCCCACTTATTATACACCTACCATGTTTTTTAAACACCATCGATTGACAAAAACAGAAACAAAGGGTAAATGTGAATAAAACATTTTAATCAATTTTTTTATCGGATTAAAATTATGTCGGTCTGCAGGACATGTACCTGTATATATGATATATGGGGTACAGCACTTTCGTCTACATCACTTTAGCAAATATCATCTTTGTCTCAATCACGTTTGTCCCAACAATATCTCAATGAATTCCAATGACATTTTGTCGAATGGTTGGCTAAGGAAGAATTTATGAAATATTCGGGTGGATCCAGGGATTTTTTCGATTGAGAGATATTTTTTTATTAAATTTTGGGACGGATCCAGGAATTGTTTTCCTCTCAATCGAAAAAAAAACCTTGGATCCACCCCAAAATGTCATCAATTCTTCCTTAGCCAATGGCCCACATTCGTCAAATTATCATTGGAATTCATTGAGAATTTTTGGAACAAAAGTGATTTTAGACGAAAGTGATTTAGACAAAACTGATATTTGCTAAAGTGATTTAGACGAAAGTGCAGTATTGAATATTGTGCATACAAAGGTGATTTAAGACTAAAGTGATTTAAACAAAACTGATCTGTGCGAATGTGATGTAGACGAAGGTATCGTAACCCATGATACATAATCTAGGTGCATGATAATGTTTGTGGAGGTGCCGAGGTGGCGTGCCGTATATAAACATGCAAAACTGAATCCGCCAACCGAGTACGTATTCTGGTTGAGGCTACTTGTGTTCGATTAACCCTTAAAATATGTTGCAAAACTACATTACGAGTTACCAAAAAGATCTGGGCTAGTTGTCTACAGGGAAAAGTTGATCTGTCATTAATTTCAATACGTGATGAGAGATGGCGCTCAGCTTCTCATCGTGCCCAGGTGTCAATATCCTCCATATTGTGAGAGGATGGAAGCTACATCAGACAACTCTCTCCAAAACTAAACCCAAAAAAACGATTTTGCACACCTTCAGTAAGTTTTCGTGTCTCCACGAATATTTTTATAGACCTTGTAGAAACAACAGCTCAATAAAATTCTCTTGATTATCTCAAACGTCTATCTTTATGCTTCATTTGTGTGTTGACTTTGGTTTCCGAGAATTCGCTTTTATGGCCTAAATTAATTCGGGAAATAAAATGGTCGGATCGGGGCTAGTTGATACACCTCGTAATAACCTTCTTCTTTCCCACAAGTTTTGATATTTCAGGTAATTTACACGCATTACCTCCTCCTACCACGTTATCTTTTTCATTAGTAACAACTTACCCCATGCCACGTAACAACATGCCCCACATATGGGGCAAGTTGTATACAGTTTTCTTGAACGATGATTTCTCTTAAATCTCGAGAATGAAGTAATTAATCATTTTTATGTTTGGTATTTATGAAAATAAACAATGATCAACTCACAGCAGAAACGTCTTCAAGTTACCTTTTGTAGTTTGTTATAGGGGGGGGGGTAAAATAGTAAAATCGTAACAACTAGCCCCGCTCTCGCTTACCATATGTCATGTTTTATCATTTGTATTCTCGGCTTTTGCTCAAATATAAAACTGTAACATGAAATCTAAATCCCATTTAATAACAGATTAATGAGGTTGCTTACCAGAACTGAGGAAAAGACATCTCAAATGCTAAGTTTATATATCTACTCTAATAATGAACAGTGTGATTTTCTTGGTTCGTTGGTCGTAACACTGGACTCTTCCACTGGGGTGGGTGTGGCGAAGAAGAACGTGGCGACTTACCTCGGCAATCCAAGCGACTACGGGTGGCGGGTGCTGTCTGTAGAAAAAGAAAAGTAAGCACAAAAACAAAGCCGTTTTAATAGACAGATATGTATGCTAACTTTTGTTCTTCTGGCCAATCATAAACTTGTCTGGGCTATAAAAAGCCGTTGCTTTTTCAGAGACGGAACGGTTTGAGCTCAGTTGGCAAACTGAGGTGTGCGTCGTGATTGGATTTGTTTGTGATTTGGGATTTGTGACCCCTGCTTCGACCCTTTAATCATCGGTATTTTATTTTGACATACTACAGTAGGGTTGCGTAAAACTGAACTCTTCCACTTGGGTAGTGTTGGGTAAAACTTTGTTGAAGAAAATACTTCCTACCCACCGTTTCAAACTATTCACTTTTCCCTGTAAAAGAATTCAGTATTTTTTCGGGACGTTGTTTAGTGGGTTCGATCCTCATCGGATCTCCCAGTATGGATGGTCTGATACCAACTCATGCTAACTTCATATATACTCATATAAGGAGCAGTGTGACCGTTTTGTTTTTCTGTCTGTAACTCTTACACTCAGGGGTAAAGATCTTCCTGACAAAACTACCTCCTATCCACTATTTGTAACTATGGACTTTTCAACTTAAAGAAAACCACTTCTTTTTCTTAAAAGAATCGTTTCAAAGAAAATCAAATATATCTTTCAAAGGAAAGTAACTATATGTATTTATAACTATACCTAGTTACTTCCCTTAGACTCTGGAAAATGTTTATGTTACTTTTGTGACACCCTGTATGTGGAGGTACAGAGCGGCACAACGGTTATCGGTGCGGAAAGCAGGATCGGCGAGCCGCGTTTGAGTTTTGATCGGGAGCACATGCGTTAACTTCACTAATGCCCTTGGAAAAGGCATGAATCCCCCCCTACTGTTGCGTAATCGTAATTGCGTTATTGTTGTTATTAACATGCAGACATACTGTTAGTAGATGCAGGAAGAAACTGCACAGGACAGCGTGCAATCGAAGGATGTCGCTAGATAAGCTGTCCGTCGCATGGGGCAACTTCCTAAAAATTCTGCCGACGTGTTCGACCTTTGACCCGAAATAGCCTAGGTGGAAATATATGCTTTTTCCAGACGGTGAGAACATTTTGGTGTTCTGGTATTAACTTAATTACCAATTTCGTTAATTGCGGGCTTTAATTAAAACTAATTAACAGGTCGCACATAACGTTACACCACCAGCTATGGGTCAATAGCAGGGCAGTCGGAGCCCTTTAGCCATGTAAAGGCAGTCCAACTGAGAGAAAGTTATTCTGTTAGCCTGAATCAACTTTTCCCTGGCCTCTGTCCCATCATCAGATATCTTGATCAAAGTCTGACATGCCACGATTGTTGACGGAGAAGAGAGTAGGTGAATAGTCTCTTTCCCTTCATTTTCTTTTAGCCTGAAAAGTTAGTTCTGTCTTTGTCGATGTCATTAGGACCCTTTAATTTTAACATTTAAAAAATCACTTTTTATGATATTGTGACAGCTCTCATAACAGCGTGCATTTTTAAGAAATGTCAAAATGGTCGAATTATTACTATTGATGCCGCTTTGTGTCAAACTAAGCTAAACCTGATAAATATCAAGTTTATTTATTCTAACATTGAAGAAAAAGAGCAACATTTTCGGCATATTATGCTTTTTTATTGAAAGAAAAGTAAAAATGCGACTCAAATGTAAAATAAAAGGATTTGTGCGGTTTATGAAAAAGGTACTGTGATTGCATGCAAACCACCTTTGACACGTTCCATCAAAGTTTTGTACTGAAGGTTTCTCGCTGAACGATACTCCACGGTGGGGTAGACCAATTGGGGTTGATAGCGATCAAATCAAGATAGCACTATAGAAACTAAACAGCGTAATACAACCCGGTAGATAGCAAAATCAAAAGTTCCTAGGATAACCGCGAAAGGCACCATACACTAACTAAAAACTGCATGAAAATCAGTTCATATATAACTACGATGCAGATGAGGTAACTGTGTAGATTTAGATTTGCCACATTTCAGACTATTGTCTTAATACATGAAAAATATCTTTTAATTGAAAAAGAATTCCCGGATCCACCCTAAATGGTCAACCGTTCCACAAAAATCAGGAAAGGAAATTCCAGGATCCGTCCCAAAATTTAAGAAAAAAATATCTGTCAATCGAAATAGAAAATCGTTGGATCCACCCCAAAATTTCATCAATTCTTCCTTAGCAAATGGCCCACCATTCGACAAAATATCATTTGGAATTCATTGAGAACTTTTGGAGATATTGTTGGAACAAAAGTGATTTTAGACGAAAGTGATTTAGACAAAACTGATATTTGCTAAAGTGATGTAGACAAAAGTGCCGTACCCAAAAGTGATTTTAGACCAAAGTGATTTAGACAAAACTGATATTTGCTAAAGTGATGTAGACAAAAGAGCTGTGCCCCAAAAAGATACAGCAAAAGTAATGTCTGCAAGTAATTGCAGGCCTATAACTTGCTTGCCACTGATGTAGGGGTGACAGTAAGATTGTGAAGATTAGTGATTTCGTGACATTCCTAGGGATTTTGTGAAATTCCTGAACATTTCAGTAATTTCATGAAATCCTTAGTTTCACAATCAGTTTAGTAATGGTTACTACTGTAATGAGTTCGATCCTTACTGGGTGCCCCACTAATGCCGCTTTGTGTCAAACTAAGCTAAACCTGATAAATATCAAGTATATTCTGCTTCACTATTTACAGTGTATATACAGCTTAATTTGACACAAGGTCACAGTAGCGGCGTATCAAGAGAGGATCGAACTCATTAAAGTGACACAAGCTTGTTAACCATTACTGATGGTGAAACAAGGGATTTCATGAAATTGAGGAAATTTCACAATCTTACTATAACATAGATATGCTAAAGATTTCAGAACTGGTGCAAAAATCGGTAAGTACTAATAGTGATACTACGATTAACAAGCCTGGCTGCTGCAGGGTCAAACTCCACTCCTACGTTTATTCCGACTGAAGATGATTACTGCAACTTTTATTTGAATGAAATAAGTCCTTGCGTATTTGTAGCATGAATTTGTGTTCATGTGTAAGACTTGTAAATTTAGCTCAGTCAATAAGTGATCAGCCTACCAATCAGTTGGGCTTGTTTTCAAATCAAGGTAGGGGTATGTTAATTTTTACTCCCCTAAATTTGGTGAGGATTGTTCTTGTTACGGTAGCAAAACAAAGTCAATTCCAGACTTTGACTGGAGTTCGACAATAATCATGATTCTGAAAAGCCTTTTTTGCCTCGCCCGTATTGAACAAGGGTTGTGACCAGGAGGCAAAGGTTGGAGATAATCGTGAATCCACCGTAAATGAAGAATGTCTCTTGATATGAATCCATATACTCAACCAATAAACCTGGAAAGAGATCAGAAGAAATCAGTTTAGGGATCTTATTCATATCGATTATTAAATTGGAGATGATCAATTAAAAGATTGGAAAAGGTGGTGATCAATGAATAAGTTACTCCTCTAGCATTTTGATGTGTAGTGATCACTAAAAAGACCGAACAATGGAATCGGCGACCCGAGTTCAAATTCCGGCTCAGACAATCTGCATTCACTTCGCACTAATGCCCTTGGGAAAGGCATGAATCCCTCTTTCCAACCCACATCTATGGGTAAAATAGCAAACCAGGTAAAACATGCATTGCCGTGAGAGGTTGACAACGAACAAAGTGGGGAACGTGTACCCGAAAGGTGCAGGTTAACTGCACGGGGCACTGGTGAAGCTTCGACGGGCCTAGCAAGCCGGAAGGGGATTATAATAAATGAAAATAACCCCGTGAAATAACCCCGTGACACACTCGATGGTACAATGATTTACTTAGTTCAACTTTTCTGTAAAAAATAAACTAATGAAATTCTCCGTACTAACCGGCCAAATAACCAAAAACTCCGATGCCTACGCCGTATGATGTCTCGACTACGGATGCGGCGAAGCTGTATTTCTCTGTTCCCACACATTCCAGAGTGCCTATAGGGTAAAGTCCGGCTGGAGCCCCCATGCAAAGGGACAAGACGATGATGGAGACAAGAAGAGCAGAGTAGGACTCGACCTGATTGATAAGGATGGACATCAAACCAAAAAGGGTCGCGGATGCGATGAAAATATAGATGAAACGAAATGTGATCCATCGCAGCATAATACCGATTAAGCCCCTGCAGGAAAAGAAAAAAGCAATTGCAATGGACTTACGCATTGAAAAGCAATTTAAAAAAGCATTAAAACGGTGGTTCTTAACTCGGTCTTGATTTCAAAGCACGGTAGGGAAATGTTAATTTTATAAATGTGTTAATCTATTAGAATAAAGTAAGCCCTTGCGTGTTTCTAACAACAATTTTCGTAGATTTGTAAATCTTGTCATTTAGCTCAGTCGAAATCAATTAATGTGCTCGTATTTTCAGAGAGTGGGTGACTACTCAAAAATACACTAGAAACGATAACAGAAAACAGAGGCGATTGTTATCTTTTCCGCGTTAAATTCAAAACATGGACGGCGTAAACTATTTATTCAGTGGCGAAACTACCATCGCAATAATTACAAGTTTGTTCCGTAATTGATTTATATAAATCCCTAAACCTTTAACCCTAAACACTAACCCTAAACAATAAACATAACTTAGATACTTAAATTTAAAATATAGTAAATTCACAGATAAGGTTAAAGAGGTGAGAAAACCTCTGATGAGAGAAACTTTCAAAATTTGTGAAGAAAAAATGTCGTTCTGAGGTCCCCAGGCAAATATAGTCCAGCGAAATCTAACGCGGAAATGTTTTGAATTTAACGCGGAAAAGATAACAATCGCCGCTGAGGATGGAAGTGTTGGGTATTGTTTCCCCGTTCGTGTTTGACCTTACCTAGGCAGAGCCGAAACAATGCGATAAATACTGTAAAGTTTAGCGGTTTCTTCCAGTTTCAAGCCTTTCTTGTGCATAAAGGGTGGAAACAAGTTATTCATCCCTATGGCTCCGCTCAAAGTAAACGTAACTGCACACAGGTAAGCTACGTATAGATGATCTTTGAAGATAGAGACATCAACAGTTTTCTTCGGTGCAGGAATCGGATCAGTCGCCTCCGTCTTGGTTCTGGTATCGTCTTTGAGCTGTTTCTTCTTTTTGTGTTTCTGGGACAGAAGAAGAAACAGAGCCAACGGAATCATTTGTAGATTAATACCTGCCAGTATGAACATGCATCCCCTCCAGGTGTAGTGCTCAATAAACACGGGGATCAAGTTGGGAAAGACGACACCAGATAATGGTCCAGCTAAGGATAATGCTGCGAGAAAAGACTTTCCTGTGTCTCCAAAGTGTATGCCCATCAGGATGAAGCAGTTCAGGTAACAAAAACACGACGCAATGCCTAAACATAGAAAGAACAAAATTAAAAGAGAAACGTATAAGAACAAGCTTGAAAGTCAGTGTTTCGGCCGATTCATTCTTCGGCCTTCTTTAGATGTAATATGTAATATCACTACCGGAGAAAGAGACCAGGAAAAGAGGCTCTCTTTCCTTACGGATAAAACGTAATAACATCTTATGAAGGCTGAAGAATGAATTGACCGAAACGTCGTGTAAACAACATAAACAACAAGAATAAGTTAAATTGTCTGAAAAACTCTTTGAACGCTTTTGTAGTTGTCGTCAACTATATTCGCGTTGGAGGTGCGGAGTGGCCGAACGGTTAGCAGGACGGAAAATGGAACCGGCGAGTGGCGTTCAGTTTTTGTTCGCTTCGCACTAACGCCCTTTGAGAAAGGCATGACACCATCTCTCCCCTAACCAAGCTATGGGTAAATTGTAGAATTAAAAACTGTCAGTCTAATAGAACTTATTACCCATATATATATATATATCATTGTGCCAAATTAGTCGTCCTCTGTTTGGGCCTGATATTGTTACCTTTTCCGCGTTAAATTCAAAACATTTCCGC
This sequence comes from Architeuthis dux, assembly GCA_006491835.1. NCBI lineage: Eukaryota > Metazoa > Mollusca > Cephalopoda > Oegopsida > Architeuthidae > Architeuthis > Architeuthis dux. The sequence continues at coordinate 762,038 of VCCN01004316.1, forward strand.
GTTAGATTTCGCTGCACTATGCTTGTTTGGAGACCTCGGAACGACAACTTTTCTTTTTCTCTGATCACAGTTTTTTTCACTTCTTTAACGTTATCTGCGAATTTACATTTTAAAAGTTTCATTTTCAAATGAAAGCAGAGAACTTGACCATTAAAAACTGTACGTATTTTAAATTTAACTACAAAGTATTTAAGTTAGGTTTATTGTTTAGGGTTAGTGTTTAGGGTTAAGGTTATATAAGCCAATTACGGAGCAAACTTGTCATTATCGCGATGGTGGTTTTGCCACTGAAAATAGTTTACACCGTCCATATGTTTTGAATTTAACAAGGCCCTTTTTGGGTTGGGTCTGGAATCGTTCTCATAAATAGTTTGTAAACTCATAGTAAACATTTTGTATGGTGTCCTCAAAAAGGTTCTTCATCTGCTGTTATCATAGAAGGTGCCAAAAGTCGTAATGATATAAAGTTGTGACATACCAAACGATGAAAAAGAAATCTCTTACCAAGTAGAAAACCGAGGACAATGACCAAAGTAATGGCATTGGTACTAAAAGAAGAACCAATGAGACAAGTAACTTGCAGGAAACAACTAAGAATAATAATCTTGAAGATTCCAAACTGGTTGATGAGGAAACCATTGATGACACCTGCCAAGAACAAAATCGAAAAGTCATTAATTATTGTCCGGTATTCCAAATTGATTCTGAACATACAAACGATTGGGTAGACGTACAACAGTGGGGTCCAAAGATTTAAGACAAAAAAGTTATTCCTTAGTTCCTGGAGATCCGTCTCGTACGCAGCATCTTCCCATTGGACTAAAAGGTGTAGTGTCAGCGGGCAAGTCCTGGTGTCTACAGCTCTATGTCGATGGAACTGGAGATGTTTGCACCAACCCATGCACAAATGTGCGTGTTTTCCCACACTGAAAAAAGGAGCCTTCTGCCGCATTCCATCTTCATGGGAGGATGGACAAATACGCTCAGTGGGCGATACACAGTTGTGGTATTATGGCAAACTAAGCTAAGCTATCACCAACTTCGGGGTTCGATTCTTATTCAAACTGAACATTCAGATTTTTACAGTTTTCATCCCTAATCCTAATCCCTAAGCTTAACAATGAATGTAAGATGAAGCAAGAAATGCTGTACGGACTTACCGACTGCAGACATCACAGCATTGGCCAAACTGGAAACGTATAAAACGAGCGACTCTGAATTCTTGAATACTTGTAGCCATTCGACTGTCAGCACAGGCAATGAGTTCACATTTCCGTAAGTTAAAAAAGTTAGGAAAAATATAGACAGGGCCATCAGGTAGTCTCTCATTGACAATTTGTTAATGTCAGATGCTTTCGAAACGTCAAAAGGCGTCATTTTCTCGGGAGGAGTTTGGCTTTGAAAGAAAAAAAAGACACCAAACATCTAATTAATAAATGGACTTCTTTCTTTTCCACATTGTCTAACCATATTCACCATTATGT
>VCCN01004316.1:783033-798501 GCA_006491835.1 Architeuthis dux
TACATAGAGATAGATTATTAGTCCATAAATGACTTTACGTTAAATTAAACATCATAATTTTGTATTTCATTTTTGTTTTGATTTGTTTGAAAATGATAGCTAAATACAAAACTAGAAGGGCCCTCAAGAAATGTTTGTACACTGTAGGCAAGGTGGTTCCGATTGTAAAGTTTCACACACTCGCACACTTGATGTTAAAAACGGTGCACAAATAAAAAAAATAATTCAATTTATTCAAAGCAATAACAATATAGTTTATGTAATTACATTTGTTTTTCTTTCATGAAATCTTCTATTTCTTTTCATTTGTGCTCCGTTTTTAACATTGAGTGTGCGAGTGTGTGAGTGTGGTAAACTTTACAATTGGGACCACCTTCCCCACATTGTGTCATTCCTCCAAGAAATGTTATGCACTGGGCCCGCTCAATCTTAAACTCGGCATTGTATGACACATCAACAAGTGAACCTAAAGGCACACTAAATTGGAAAAAATTAAAACATAATTGTTTTTACCAGAATACATTTCTATGAAGTTTCCAGAACACCATACGAAATTTCCCAAGAAAACCTAGTTGAAAATCCAAGATGGCGGCCGTTTTTCAAGATTTGGCCTCCCTAAGTTGTTTTCAGACAGTAAACATAGTTTATGTTTTTTCTGATGGTATGATATATCGTTGGAAAGAATATTGTGTCAGCCTTCTAATAGTGTATCTTGTCAATTTGTATGTTGGACCAAAGAAGTTACAGACAAAAACGTGGGGGTACGTATTCCAGCATACTATATCTGTGGAAGAAGTGTGTTCTGCAGAAGTTCTGCAAAACTTTCTCAAAGCTGAGATGACAGGCAACTGGAGATTTGACCTTCAATGTGTATATGATATACTACCATATTTGGCAGCATTGGGACACCAACAATATGCAAAGTCAGCCTATGTGTACTTACAAATGATGTCAGCTCTACCTGAAACATATCCAGATGTCCATCAGAAATTTGTGGAGGGATTCCACATTGTGGTGTGGAGTGACAGATATTGGGTTGGACTGTCCACTGATCTCATTATTGAACAAGTGCTAATGAGAAGTGTGAAAACACATGGAGGTCTTACTTGAGGAAAGGGATTAATGGAGATGCAGCGCTTAGTGTGGGTACTTTCAATGCCAGCATATGCAAACATCAACGATGCCATGCAAATATTTAGTGGGGTTTCATATGAAACCAGCGACCAACACTGTAATGTTTATATATATGTATGATATCAATCAATAAACATGCCGAAACAAGCTCCCAGCAGCAACCCATTCCGTTTCCGGTCCCAGAAAGCGCGGACCGGAAGTAGGAACAGCAAAGGCAGTTCCACACAGGCAATAGCCCTGATCAACACATGTTTTTCGTTCCATCTTCTTTTCTTAACACGGTTACGAGTCAAACGCATTCTAATCTCACACAGCTACAACAGAAAGAACAACAAAGCAAACAAAGGCACTAAACACAACAAGAACGTCACAAACACAAAGACATGTCTAAGGCCAGGCAGACTAGAGATGTCAATGACACTTTTTCCCTAATCACCAATCTCAAGGAGAGAAACACCTTCACTGCACAATATTGCTAATGGTATGACATCCTAGGATGGAGTCAATGTTGAGAAATCAATGGAAATTGGTGATAGGTTTTTAGAGTCTATGGTAGGGATACCAGCAGAGGAATTCATCTTCAGGGAAGCTGATCAAACAATGACACTTGCATCCAGATCGACTGTCAAGATCAAAGGAGAAACCGTATGGATCCACAGCTTCTATTCCAGCGGCTGGTAACAGTGGGGGACCATTGGGAAGATCTGCCATCACAGCCATCAATTATGAACACTGCAGTCATCCACCTGCATTGTTTGAATCAGCCTCCCTACCCGTCCAGGCAAACAAGGCAGTCTTTGCTAATGTCCTCTGAAAATCCATAGAAGAGAACCTGGCAGAGTTGTCTGGTATGTCCTTGATGATGGTGGTGCCTATCGTGTCCACGAGGCTCGACATATAACAGTGTGTATCAGATGTATGTCAGATAGGTCACAGAAATATGGCCTTGCTACTGTCATAGTCTTTGATAGCTACAAAGATGAACTAACTACTAAAGATGCCACACATAGGTGTTTGTCCCAGTGTGACTGCTCATTTCTCTGGTGACATGATCATGTCACCAGAGAAATGAGCATAGATAGATATGAACAGACTGAGATAGATAGATAGATAGATAGATAGATATGGACAGACTGAGATAGATAGATAGATAGATATGGACAGACTAGGATAGATAGACAGATAGATAAATATGGACAGACTGAGATAGATAGCTAGATAGATATGAATAGACAGATAGATAGATAGACAGATAGATAGATAGACAGATATATGTTTTGCAAGAATCTGAGTGTTGTGCTATAATAGCCAAAGTGTACAAGAGACGACCTGTCATCCATCGCCAGGAAAAATAAGTTAGAATTTATGGTTTCCATTGCAACAACTAGTAAAACTACTCCAGTATAAACTTCCAGAATTAGTCAACCAACTCCGGATATTCAAGACGTTTAGGTCAATAAATAATCTCTGATAAAAAAGAATCTCTTTAATAATAGCGGAAAACAAGAAGAAGAAAAAATTGAAAATAAAAGAACTTATTTTATTTATTTATTTAGTTATTTATTTATGGTGCCTGCTTGGGTTCCAACATAGTGACTACCACGGGTGAAGTGCTGTGGAGCTAAACGGAGTGCTGTGGAGCTAAACGGAGTGCCGCTCAGGCACCTCTGTAAAAAAAAGCTAAAATAAATGAATGAGATGAAACATTCAGCTTTCTTTCTCAAAAGTCTTTTGTCTTTTTTTCTTTCTTTCTTTCTTTCTTTCTTAAAACTTTCTTTCTTTCTCAAAAGTTCTTTCTTTCTTTCAGCAATATGTTTTCCTCCTCTGTTTTTCTAATAGTTAATTACTAGGTATGAACAAAAATGAACAAAAATGAAACAAAATGAACAAAAATGAAACAAAATGAACAAAAATTTCAAGCATGAAAGTGACACATGATTTTTAAAAATGTATGGTAGACAATGCAGTACACATATATTTGAATGGAAAAAATAAAATGCATGGCATCTGCACCATGCAAAAAAAGGCATGTTGTCATCTGCAGCCTCGATAATTTGAAATAACGTCCAATTTACATAAACAAAAAAGGGAATAAAATATATTAAAAATACAGGCGGTAAATATTTTTTCATCAGTTCACTATATTTAATTATTCATCCTTGTTATAATATTTTTAAGTTTCTGTCGAACCACGGCATAGAAAGAATAAAAAATATACATTTCAAAATGTCAAAAATATTGGAATAAATCAATAAAAATGATGAAAAATGTTTTTAAAATATACTATTGAGTGAAAGAAATGTTATTTTCACAGATCAGAAGCCTATTTTATCCAATAAAACTTTTGCAGAAAAAAAAATTATTTTACTTAATTTTCCTGTTTTTTTAATCCCAAATTAAGAGTTCTGTTCCAGCAGTTCCTGGATATTATTCTAAAAAAGGTAAACACAATTAGTATCTCAAGGGATATATCTGTAAAATGTGTAAAAATCAACGGAAACATGATTATATAAAATAGATAAATCATCAAATTAATAAAAGGTGTGGTAAGAATCATATGAAAAGAGATTATTCTTCTCCAAAATTTGGAATGGAAAATTATTTTTTTTAAATTCGTGCTTTAATAAATAAGTATCGAAATTTTATTAAAATCGAATAATATGCTGATTTTTGCCAGAGTTTTAAAATTTTCTCACGTGTCGATTTCAAGCTGAAATTTTGGTGCAATGTTCATACTTATTAATTACTTCATTACTTCACCACCACTACTAGCTCACACCCCACCTTCGCCTCCAATTCTGCCTCCACAAATCTCATTATTTTTCTTGATTGTGTTGTATTTTCTTTTCGTTTTTTTCTTCCTTCAGTCCATCAGCACTCGGGTGAGCAGTGCGTCCAGTTCTTCGCGGAATCGCCGTCACCGACAATACCGGACAGTTAGTGACCATTCGCAGGTTGACGAGACTTTATTTGGTCAGCCAAACCACGTCCAACTGAAGCAACAGAAGAGATTGGCAGAACCTCTGGGGGAGATCCAGGACAACAAAACCACCAACAATGCAAGCGAGCGAAGGGCGCGCCAAAAATCGGCCAAGGAAAAAGAGAGCGTGCAGATTATTATGTCAGACCTCATTCGGAATTTGGTGTGAGTGAGATTTTTTAAAAAAAGATATGGAGACCAATAGAGAAAGACAATAAAGGAGAGAAGCAGACCCTTAATAGAGTCTTGCGACTTTGGTGAAAAGTTTTTTTTTTAATAGAGTCTAATAGCGACTTTGGTGAAAGAACAGGTGGCCCCTGTTTCGGGGGGGTCTTACCCCTCTGCAGGGGATGCATTCGGCATATTCTAGACCCCAGCCGACAGGGCCGTATAGTTTTGAGGGTCATTAAGATTCAAATAGTTCTTCAGACAATTGAACTCCTTCTTGTTGTTTGTGTTGTTAACACAATGTTTTGGCTGATTCTTCGGCCTTTCTCAGGTGTAATATCTGAATGTAATGGGGTAAACAGAAGTTTTTAATTTCAAAGGAGGCCCTCTGCTTTAATATTTGTGGCGTGGTTGGATTGTCTTCAGATGAAGATATGTGGATTTATATTAATTTCTTTATATATACAATGCTGACTTCATCTATCTGCAGTATAACCAGAAGACACAGATATAAATTACAAATTCAGACCTCCACTGGTGTTAGAAAAACATTCTTCTCAGCAAGAATAGCAAACGCATGGAACAGCCTCAGTCACATCCAAGATTATCAATATTTTAAAAAATAATCTTTATTCTGCTATCGGTCATACCAAATTTAACTCCCATTTTTCTTATTAGTTTAATCCCAGCCCAACTACGCTGAAGCTGGTTTAATGACGCAATTAACTGGTGTCAAAAAAGACTATTTCAAGTATATACAGTTGCATTCTTTACTTTTCCGTTTACTTTTCATTGTATATTTTATATTCTATATTTTAAGATTTTTATTCTACGTGGATTAATAAAGATTAAACTGACCCTGCTTTAGAAGTTCATTAATTTGTATCTGTTAAATACAATTTTGTTTCTACTTTTCATTGTTAGAAACTGTCAACCAAAACTGTCAACATAGGTTTCTTCAGTTATTAAGGTCTGGCTGGCTGGCTGGCTATGTATGTATGTATCATGCATACAGGCCGCACCAATGGAGCTATTGAAAATTTAAACATTTACTCCTTATCATGTCTAGTAAAAACAATCTTTTTAAAATTCCCCCCATAATGGGTTTTTAGTGGGGGTTCAATTAACAATGTAAGTTTATGCTAAACTGATCCCTTAGTTTGTGTCCAGCAACATTCACTCTTGTCTTTTGAAAATCCAGACTTTTTTAGTGATCACAAGGCGGGAGAAGTAACTTATTTATTGATCCTCCCTTTTTCCAATTTTTTAATTGATCACCCCCTGCTGCCAAAAGACATTGGTCAAGTGACGGTTTCTATTGAGTGACTAATTTATTTTATATTTTAAGTATATATTAAGCTTTGGTCAAGAAATCCAGAAAATTCAGAAATCTTGATCACCTCCAGCATCAAAATTGCTGTATAAATGGTCCATTTTTTTAATGGCTCATTGACCCTTGGTGGGTCATTTAATGCCGGATTCAGTAGGGAAGGAGGGGATCCCATGTCCCCGTGACTAGAGACTTGAGGGGGGAGAATCCCAAATCCCTGTCACTGAGACAAATGCGACAAGGCTCGGGATAAAGGGTGGGGTGGAGATCCCAAAAGCTTCTCAGGACGAATCCTGAGCATGCTCATGGTGATCGCCTCCTGACCAGCTGACCAAGATATCCTGTGCAACTTCTCCCAGGACGATACCCGAGCATGCCACAACGACCCCCGAAGGGCCATGGTTCTCTGAACTTCAAGGCCATGGCGGTTTCGCAGCACAGATACTCCCTTTGATCCTAGCCACATCCAAGATATCCTGCACAACTTCTCCCGGGACGATACCCGAGCATGCCACAAGGACCACCGAAGGGCCATGGTTCTCTGAACTTCGAGTCCATGGCAGTTTCGAAGAACAGATACTACACTTTGATCTTAGCCAAAAGGCTGCGAAGTCATAAATGGTCCAGTAATGTAGTTTGATGGAACATTATAAACAGAAGTGACTTGTATCATTATGAACAGAAGTGACTCTTTTATAAGGAAGTTGATAAATATGAAAAGACATAAAATAGAAATAAACCATAATAATGAAAGGTTTCATATAGATCATAAGTGATAAAAAGCAACATTAATTAAGATGAAGGTAAATAGTAGCAACAAAATTAATAACTTCATCTAATAAAAAAAAAATTAAAAAATCAATGTATAATAATAATAATTCTTTGTTTCTGCAGGGTTCCCGACAAAGACCCTTCAGGAAGAACCATCGTGTTGGACCCGAGGGAGTTCAGCCGGATCAGAGACAACGCCCGAGTTTTGTCAGACGAAGAGCGGCACGCAATCGAAGAATACCACCGATTGCAACGAGAGAAGATGCAGATGGAAAGTTTGGAACGGGAACAGAAAATGAAGAAGAAGGATTTTATGAGAGAAAAGGCTCAATGTCTGACAGAACTCGAAGTGGAGGCCCAGGCCAATGCCCAAGATCTCCTGTCGAAGGCCTACGAACAGAGACAAGAACAAGAGGACGAAATTAAACATCTTAATGAGGTAAGTCAGGGCTTCTCAAACTAAGGGTCACAACCTCCCTGGGGAGGGGGGTCATGTAAACATTATTGAGGGTCACAGAAATGATATCTATCTATCTATGCATTTTTGCCTATATCTATCCAATTCATCTCATATCTTTCTCATCTTATTCTTATTAGAAACCGTTAACATAGGTTTTTTCAGTTTTTAAGTCATTCTTGCTGACTGGCTATGTATGTATATATGTATGTATGACGCATACAGGCCATACCAATTGAACTAGTGGGCTGAAAATTTAAACATTTATGTCTAGAAAAAACGTTTTTCAGGTTTTTTTTAAAGCCCCCACCCCTAATAGGTTTTTAGTGAGGAGTCCAATTTGCAATGTAAGTTTTTGCTAAATTGATCCCTTAGTTTGTGTCTATATGTTTTTTGAAAATACAGACTTTTTTTAGGGATCACTGCCAAAGAAAAGGCGAGAGATGTAACTTATTCATTGATCACCCCTTTTTTGAATTTTTTTAATTGATCACCCTCAACACTGCATGCTGCCAAAAGATGTTGGTTGCATGACGGTTTCTATTAAGCGACTAACCAGACCTGTATATCTTCTTATCTATACTTTTGTATGTTTATGTTTATATATATCCATACATGACTGTATCTTAGTGAGGTAAGCCACAGCTTCTCAAACTAAAGGTTGCAACCTCCCTGGGGGTCATGTAAAGATTATTGGGAGTCACAGAAATAATATCTATCTATCTATCTATCTATCTATGTCTGTATCTATCCATTGTTGCCTATATCTATTTAATGTATCTCAGTCTGTTCATATCATTCTCATCTTAATCTTATCTATCTTCTTACCTATATGTTTGTATACATCCATATATGATTGTATATCTTTTCCTCCATTTTGTACGTGCACTCGTGCGTGCGTGTTAAAATTCCCTCATTACCCCACTTTTTATTAAATTTGACTAGTTTTTACTTTCATCCTAATTTTAATTGTTTTTATACAACTTATTAATTGATGATGAAGATAAAAATCTTTTAATTTAATAAAAAGTGGTGTGTTACAATACTTCAGCCAATAATAAGTGGCCTAAATTAATAAGTTGTATAAAAACAATTAAAATTAGGATGAAGTTAAAAACTAGTCAAATTTAATAAAAAGTGGTATGTTACAATACTTCATCCAATAATAAGTGGCCTGAATTAATAAGTTGTATAAAAACAATTAAAATTAGGATGAAGGTAAAAACTAGTCAAATTTAATAAAAAGTGGTGTGTTAATTCATCCAATAATTGATTGATTCCTCATTATCATTTGTGATAATGATTTCCCAATTGTCCTCATTTTTTGTTATCTCATTCAGAACCAGATTAAGCTAGGACAGGGCCAGTAGCATATGTTATAAAGGGGCTCCAAATTAAGAAAATAACCAAAAATATTTTTTTTTTAAAATACATTTTTTACTTAAGTAATTAATTTATTTTATTTGGAGTAAAGCCAGATAATACAACAAATATGTCTGACATTTCAGTAATAGTATTACTTTGTTTTGTCTCATCTTTGTGCTGCGGCTATGACTTCAGTTTCAAATACATTTGTGCCTATGTGTCGTATATGTATCACATGGATACCACACTTCTATTAATTACTGCATTAAAACAATAGTTCCGGTTAAAGGTAATAATTGGTTAAAATGGCTAATCTTAAACACCCAGTCATTAATAAAAGTTGAAAGTGGTATAGTACTATAGTAATAGAGCAAGTGTAGAACCAATGAATCGGAATTGATAGCTTGCAAGCATTTAGCGTGGGGCTCTTGAAAATGCGGGCCCCGTAGCATATGCTACTTTTACATAGTTAATCCGGCCCTGATCTCATTTCTCATCTTAATCTTTTTAGATTCAATTCTTTATTTTCTGAATTATCTCCCCTATCTTCTTATCTCCCTTTTTTTCATTGTAGCTGAGTCATGAAGCAAAGTTGGAAGTTAGAGCAGTTTCTGTCACATTAATGCCATTATTTTAATTAAGTGACTTGTGAGGCCTTTATTTCATTATCTGAAAATCTTCTTATATAATACACCATATGTATGTCTATATTTTTGTCAGTAACATTTGTCAAGGGAGATAACTATTAAATGCTAATTATAGAATAGTCTCTATCGTTTATTTATTTTCTGAATTATCTCCCCTTTCTGAATTATCTCCCCTTTTTTCATTGTAGCTGATTCATGAAGCCAAGTGCCATGCCATTCGCGATGCACAGCTCGAGGAGAAGAAACTGATCAAGGACGAGATGAAGTCGGAAGAAATGCGGCTAGACATGATGATGGAGGTCGACCGACAGAACGCAATCAAAATCCAGGAGGAGATTGACAAAAACCGTAAGCTTGTGATATACAACGGCGCCGAGCAACTTAGGAAGCAGATCGATGAAGTGGAGCAGAAGAAACTGAACAATCTGGAGGAGAAAGACGCAGAGAACGAAGAGATGCAAAAGAAATTCGTGCAGATGATTGCCGAAGACGAAGCCGAAGTGATGAAGAAAAAACAGAAACAAATCTTCTTGAGGGTAGGCAAAATGATTTTTAGATGTGCGAGCATCTTCAGTACCGATGGCTGTCAATGACTGACTGACTGACAAGACTGACATACTGAAACACTTCCACCACCTCTCGTTTTCCTGCCCCTCCTTCTATATATGTCTCAAAATGCAAAAGAGAGAAACACATTTTCTTGAGGGTAGGCAAAAAGATGTTTAGATGTGCGAGCATCTTTAGTGCCGATGGCTGTCAATGACTGACTGACTGACATACTGAAACACGTTTTCTATATACAGGTAAATCTCCTATTTTGATGGGTTGCAAGAAAATGGACAATCTAGGAACAATTACAGTTGAAGCTCCTACTTCTTCCGCTCCTACTTTGGAATAGGATCGTCCAAAGTAGGAGCAGACGAAGTAGGAGCTTCACCTGCTTGTCAGAAAGTGCAAGGGAGAGAACTCGTCTTAAATGCGTCTTCGAGAGACGTTATTTTGAAAGGTTAGATTGGTCTCATTTGACAGCCTTCCAGGTTTGCAATCCATGATATCGAACTAGCGCATCTATGGTCTGACTTTCAGGCTTTTTTTCTTCTTGGTAGTCCCAACTTTATCTGCTGGCAAAGCTGACAAAGACTCTGATGACCGACTTCGAGCTAACACCTCTGGGAGAAGGACTAGTCCATCCAAGGTTGTATGGGGAACATTTGCGGTATAACTCCTCCAGGTCCAATGAAATCCGAATCCTCTTCCACCTCTGAATTCCAGAACAGCAGCTGATCGACCATGTGCAGACATCCCCCATCCAGTCGTTTTTGTGTTGTAACTCCCTGTTGTGTCAGGGGGAGGCTAACAGGTGCTACACCTTGCCACGGGTGACCTGGAATTCTGCAGGGCACGGGCATTCAGATCCCTGAGATATTTTTATATACCCACATACCTGGTTTTTAATTTAGAGTTGTCTGTTTCCTAGATTGGTTGCCTCCCAAGGTTAAAAGCCCAGTCTGCTCTGCTATTTTACCCTTAACTGGTAGGAGAAGATGGATCCATGCCTTTCCCTAGGGTATTTGTGCAATGTGAATATTAACAGCCTCGGTCTGAGTTTGAACTCAGCTTGCCAATTCCATTGTCTGTACTGTAACTGTTACGTCACTCGCACCTTCGCAAAAGGATTCAGAAGTAGGAAAAGGGAGTTGTAGGGGACTTGACAAAGGTTACAATTTCATTTGGCCACTTTTACTCAGTTATTCTTATTAGGCAGCATAAAACTTACTAGTTGGTCTTGTGGTGTCATATCTATTTTACTTTAAAACCTCCACCCAGATCTATTGAATATGCATGCCAAAATTGGTTGAGCAAATCAGAATGTTATTATTATATAGAAATAGATAAAAATCAGATCATTATTATTGGGCTGAGAGCTAACACAGACCACCACAATTTTTTTTTGCTAAATGGGGGAACCATATATGAATTTTGCACACATATACAGCCTATTTGGGGCCTACTGGAACCGTTTTAGGCACTGGGTAAAGGAAAAGCTTTTTTTTTAAAGTGTTTTAACTGAAAATCGACGATTGAAAAATAATATAATAGATTGCAGTGTGTGTATTATTTAATATATACGCGCATACACACTTACACACATTGTGTATACATATTCATGTAAAAGTCCATTTTTTCAACTGTATATTTAGGGTTAACTGAGGGGGATTGAGAATTACATGAAGACTAACTTTAAGGGTCTGATATTAATTCACAAATCCAAATTACCCATTAGTAAGAAGCACAAGTTGTTGAAAATCAAGCTCAGCTGCTGCAGGGTCAAACTCTACTCCAACTTCTATTCTGACTGAAGATGATTACTGCAACTTTTCTATTGTATATATAATAAATAACCTTGTAGATATATAAGATATAAGACTCTCCAGTTTTGCTCAGTTCATAAGACAGCTGCCTACCAATCACTTGTTCATGATTTCAAATCACTGTAGGAAAATGTTAATTTTATATATAGGTTTGGTTGAATGTGACGTGATAGTCAAACAGTGAAGAGTTTACTCCCCTAAATCTTTGTGAGGATTGCTCTTGTTTTTCTTGTTACGGGGGGGGGGGGATAAAGTCAAATCCAACTTGTCACTTTTTATTAGATTTTAAGTACAAGATAATATGGTACCTGAACGCTGACCTGTTATCTATATTATAATGATCCAATTTCTGTATGTTTGTTTCTGAGTATTTGATTTGATTTAATTAAGTATAAATTGACAAAAAAATGATCTCTACAGGGAAGATAACTCCAGGTTTATTAACTGCTAATTACAGTACTTTATAAGAAAATGAGAGGAATAAGCAAATAATTATAATATAAATTCAATAAATAGGAAGTGACTTGAAATCGAGCATAAAGGTCACCAAAAGGAGCTTTTAAACGAAAAAAATCAATTCTTCGAAATTGAACCTCTATGCCCCCATATGGAATCTTGGACTATTCTCAAAAAAAATCCTTGTCACATGGGCATAGAAATAATAACGTCCAGGAGGATTCCAAGTAATGTATATAAGAATCGTATAAAATTATATTGAGATCTGTGCTGGTGTTTGTAAGATACTGATGGACTGGCCTACACACATATACAGAATTGCTCACACACATGCACATACATAATTGTAACATTCTTGTTGTGTTTTTTAGTGCCTCTGTTCGCTTTGTTAGTCTTTCTATTCTAGCTGTGTGAGATTAGAATGCATTTGATTCATAACCGTGTTTAAGCATGTTAAGAAAAAAAGACGGAATAAGAAAACATATGTGACAGGGCTGTTCGCCTGTTAAGAACAGAGCCTTCCCCGTTCCCACTTTCAGTCCGCGTTTCTGGGACCAGAAACAGAATGGGGGCTGCTGGGAGCTTGCTTCGGCATGTTTATTGATTTAACATATACATACATTACTTATTGATTTAACATACATATATATAAACATTACAGTAATCATTTAGATACACAAGCACTAGCAAACAGGGATGTGGAAGGGTTAAAAACCATTTTCTGGACTCAGTAAGTAATCATTATTATTAATTCTAATGCTACCATTTACCTTCATCTTAATTTAGGTTGCTTTTTATCGCAACTATAATCAGGTCGGCTTCCCTTTGGTAGTGAGTAAATAAATAAACACTGCAGATTGGAATAAAGAATCGTCTAACTTCGAGCTAATTCTTTATTCCGAGCTGCGCTGTTAATTTATTTACTCACTCATCAAAGAGAAACCGCCCTGAGTATAGTTGTGATAAAAAGCAACATCAATTAAAACGAAGGTAAATAGTACCATAACGATTAATAATAATATACTTGAAATAAGCTTTTTTTGACAGCAGTTAATTGCATCATTAATCCAGCTTCAGTGTAGTTGGGCTGGGATTAAACTAATAAGAAAAATGGTAGTTAAATTTGGTATGTCCGATATCAGAACAAAGATTATTTTTTAAAATATTGATATTCTCGGATGTGACCGTCTTTTCACTTAGGCTGTTCCATGCGTTTGCCACTCTTGCCGAGAGGAATTTTTTCAGTTGAGGTTTGAAATGGCTGTTTCCTCTTGTTTTACTGCAGATGAAGTCAGCATTTTCTTATCAGGGCATTTTGAGCAATAAACGTCAGTATCCATGTATGTTGTTCCGGATTCTATACACCTCTAGTAGGTCAGCATGTTTTCTTCTGTATTCAAGGGTCTCTAGATTAAGTTGTTTTAATCTTTCAGTGTAGGATATATCTCCCAATCTCGGAATGATTTTGGCGGCTCTCCTCTTAACTCTTTCTATGGCATTTGTACTTCAGGTTAGGAGACCATATGCAGGAAGCAAACCCCAGATGGGACATACCAGAGACTTGTAAAGTAGTATGAAGCTCTCCTCATTGATCAATTTAAATGAATGTCTTATGTAGCCGAGTGTTTTATTTGCTGTATTCACTTTGTTTTGTATCCACAAGTAGGTCACCAGATTCATCAGACGTTAACGCTGAGTGGATCTTTGTGCCATCAGCGAACATACTTATATCCCTTGGCCGATCATTCACAAACAGTGAGAACAGTATTGGCCCTAGGATGATTTACAATACTTAATCTAATGAAAAATAATTAAAAATTGAATAAATTATTTTTTTTTTCTCCATTTTTAGGATCAACTGAAGAAGGCAAACGATGAAATTCGGGATATAAAAGTGCGACAAAAGAAACAAGAAAGACAGGAAGAATTGAATGTCCTGGAGTTCCAAAAGCAAAAAGCCGTAAGTATCTTTGGATTAAAAACAAACACACACACTGTGTTTCCCTGAATAGAAAAGGTGGAACCATAACTGTAAATATATTCCCATTTATCATGGAAAAGAGATGCTATATGACTTTGCGGTCAAATGTGATGAAACTGCCATTCTTTAAAATAAATTCTTTCTATTGGGTCAAAATTCTTCATAACAGAAACGGCTAAAGTTTGGAGATGAAAATTTTAATTAATTTTTCCCTGGATCCAAAGGTAAGCAAACTGGAGTGGAAATATTGTGTTGCAGGCATTTTTCAAATGGGGAGGGCCAGCTTCTCTTGAGAAGATCCTGGCTTTTACCTGGGTTTGAACACCAAACACTGGTGCTGATAGGAAGTATGCAACCTCAGCTAAGAAATATATGAAGAGGCTCCAATGTTGTATATCCATCCTTGTCATGGCATCAAATTGAATTATGTTGTATAGCCTCGGGTCCGCCGGAGGAAAATCCAGGACTTGGAGAAAAGCAAGACTGGAGACTTGTTTTATAAAAATATGAGGATAGATTTTTATTCCATCAGACACATAGTTCAGTGGCGGAGAATGAAGAGTGGGAGAGAGATAATGAGAGCTGAGACTTTTCTTAGACAACAGGGCTTACGGGTCTTTTGACAACAGGGAAATTGGTCCTGTCTTCATCCAAAGCCTAAGTGATCTCTCTGGCTTCCGAGGGTGCTCTGTGTCGCTTTTATCAGGTTCGAACGCCCATGCTGATTTTCCAGGCCGCCCTCAGCAACTCAGGATTTTAGTCAATATCCTGTTCATAACTTTCAACACCTGTGGATGTCAAATCTGTAACCCCCGCTCACGGCTGACTAAATATCCAACACCAAGATTGGGCAGAGTTTGCATCTGTATTGATCTAGCACTCCCACAAAGTCTGGTTGTATCATGAGGTACTGCTAGTGTGCCCTGAGTTAATGGTAATGATGCTTCAACTCCGAAACCATGCCTGACCCCAGGGTCATCATCATCGTCATCATATATATATATATATATATATTGCACTATACAGATATGAATCACTTTACCAAAATTATCAGAGGAACAACGATTATCGGCATAGTTTTACCTTCCTCAATTTTGTATCTCTCAGGTGAGGTCCTGGTCATTATTATAATTATTATTATTCATTCTTCAGAGTTCTTACTCGCGATTTTTTTTCACTCTTTCCCCTCGCAGGAACGGGAAGCTGCCTTCGAAGCCGAACAAGAGAAGCAGCGTGTGGAGAAAGAGCGAGAAATCGCGAGACTTCGCTCGCTGCAGGAACGTGCTCGCGACGAACTGGCAGAGAGGGATGCTCTTCGTGCCAAAAGAGTCATGGAAGAGGCAGAACGGGAATGGCGAAAGAAAGAGGCTTTGGACGCGAAGAAGAAATCCGAGATGGAATCCATGCTGATTGAAGCCCGCAAAATACAGATGCGAGAGAAAGAGCATAATCTGGCCGTTCAGGCCATGAAGGACCGTGCCGAGTTTGAAAATATTCTCAGGTGAGTCACCAACTTTTAAGGACCACTGCGAGTGGGGTGCAGCTAGTGCTTCACAGTAGGGGATGGAGGCATAGACACTTACTACGTGGGGGCTTGGGAGCTTGCAACACCCCTGGGAAAATTGTTAGGGGCCAAGACTCCCCTGGTATTAATTGACAAACAATTTTAACAAATTTTATTTTTTATTTCTTGGAAATATGATTTAATAAAGATTTAAAAGTAAAACCCATTCTATTTTCTTTTATTAATTATGTTAAGTACAGCCAAATGTACAGACATGAGTCTCTATGGGTTTAATATAAAAAT
>VCCN01004316.1:983768-994223 GCA_006491835.1 Architeuthis dux
AAAAACAGAGCGATTGAATAATATCCACTTCATAAGATCGATCTGTTGATAAGCATCGAACTGGTAAGAGTTTAGCGTGGGAAACACGTGGAACTTGTTTTTTGTTCAGACATAGTCCGCGAATTGTATATATTACTTATATAGGTTAACGCAAAAGTCACTTTCCATTTTAAAACTTAAATAACCTTTTTTGTAATAGAAAGGTAAAAAAATGTTCCCTTTAGATATATTTATTTTGGACCTTGGAAATTATCTGAATTGATTCCGGAATATAACATGCCTCACATTTTTAGCTTCGCTGTGTCGAACTCTCTCTACGCAATGTTCCATGACAGCTCGTATATATCTGGTTTCAATGCCCTATTTCTTGTAGAATATTATTCTTCCGTCCCAGGAGTGTTTGGGGGCTTGTTTACGTAAACTCTTTCTTTAAGATAACCCCAAAGCAAAGGATCGGGAGAGGTCAATTTCTGATCCACGTGAAATTAATCTATGACTTTTGCGCCACCGTATATTAATTAAAATTACTTATTTAAAAAAAATGTTATTACAAAAACATTAAGACCGTGATATTTACAACAACAAAAACAATCATAATAATTATTAATTGTAGTAGTAGCAGCAATGCTGCTGATGATGATGACGATGACGACCGTTAGAAACCGTGAACCAAAACTGTCAACATAGGTTTCTATCAGTTTTCAAGTTGGTCCGGCTGGCTATGTATGTATCATGCGTACAGGCCATACCAATGGAGGTGGAGAGCTGAAATCTTCAACATTTACTCCTTATGTCTAGGAAAAACTTTCTTTTCTTTTAATACCCCCCCCCCTAAATAGGTTTTTAGTGGGTGGTTGAATTTACAATGTAAGTTTATGCCAAATTGATCCCTAGTTTGTTCCCGCTTCTTTTTGTTGTTGAAAGTTTGGACTTTTTAGTGATCTAACGAGAAGTAAATCATTCATTGATCCCCCATTTTTTAACTGATCACCCCCAACACTGCATG
This sequence comes from Architeuthis dux, assembly GCA_006491835.1. Taxonomy (NCBI): domain Eukaryota; kingdom Metazoa; phylum Mollusca; class Cephalopoda; order Oegopsida; family Architeuthidae; genus Architeuthis; species Architeuthis dux. The sequence continues at coordinate 984,775 of VCCN01004316.1, forward strand.
TGACGGTTTCTATTGAGTGACTAACCAGACCTGTTATTTTTATTATTTTAATAACACAAATGTAAAAATCATAGGTCCCTTAGCCTGCACACTGTACAGCAATGCTCAAGCAGGAAAGTCTTTCACAAAAAAAATGGCAGATGTGTTGACTGTGCTCCGGTTTCCCTATATATACATGCACACAGATTCACTGTGCCCCGTGATCCACTGTGCCCCGGTTTCCCTATATATACATACACACAGATTCACTGTGCCCCGTGATCCACTGTGCCCCGGTGACTAGCCAGACCTGTCTTCACATTATTTATTAATTGTAAGAATTAAATGAATTTCTTAAATTAAAAGTGATCAAGTGAATAAATATTAATTTTCCTCTCTTACAAGAATCGGGACCTGGTAACTGGGGCCTAGAATACGCCGACTGCAAACCCTCCAAACAGGGGCCATCTGTTTTTTCACCAAAGTCGCAAGACTTTAGTTTAAAAAGAAATAACCTTTCACCAAAGTCGCAAGACTCTAGTTTTAAAAAAATAACCTTTGAAACTATACTTAAAAATATAAAAAAACAGATTCGATATACATACCTTGACAACAAACTGTCTACGATAATTTGTCCACAAGAATTCGTTTACATGAATTGTGTATTCAAAAAGAAACCGAATTCGGCACTAAATGACCCAACAACAAAAAGTCGATGTGGCGTTAAACAAAACAATCAATCAATCTTACAAGAATCATGTTCACGTTAATTCATTCATTTAATTCATGCAATAATAATAAATACAAATACAAATAAAGATAATTAATTTCATTAAAACATTCCTTCTTATTTTCATTATTATTCGCAACCATTATAAAATTATTTAAACGAAAATATATTTAAACCTTTTCTAGAAAAAAACTTTCTTTTTAGGTGGGAAAATTGCCTCCCAAAATAAGTTTTTTAAGTGTTCAATTTACAATGTTAGTTTATGCTAAATTGATCCCTGATGCTTGTTCTTTGAACATTTGAACTTTTTAGGAGCCAACAAAAGGCAAGAGAAGGAGCTTATTCATTGAGCACCCCTTACTCCAATGTTTTAATTGATCACCCACAGCAAGACATGCTGCCAAAAGACATTGGCCACGTGGCGATTTCTATTGAGTGAGTAGCCAGACCTATCTTCACATTATTTATTAATTGTAAGAATTAAATTAATTCCTTCTTAATTACAATAATACGTCCTATCATTATTAATGAGAGTCCAAAATATTCATTATGGCTACTGTTCTTCATTATTTTTTCATTATTTATACATTGTTAAAATTAACTTTATTTCTTCTTATTACAACATGACGTCAGACGTACAGGCCGCACCAATGGAGCTAGAGGGCTGGAAATTATGTCTTATTATGTCTAGAAAAAATCTTTTTTGTTTTGCGACCCCCTCCCCCATAAGTGCATTTTCTTGGGGGGGGGTCAATTTACAATGTAAGTTTTTGCTAAATTGATCCCCAGTTTGTGACATGCACTATTTACGGTTGCTTTTGTTTTTTTAAGAATTCAGCCTTTTTTTTAGTGATCACTGCCCAACTAAACGCAAGAGAAGTAACTTATTCATTGATCACCCGTTTTTTTCAATTTTTTAATTGATCACCCCCAACACGGCATGCTGTCACGGTTTCTATTGAGTGACTAACCAGCCCGGTCGATTTTATTTTCATTCCTTTCATTACGATGTTGATTCAAATCAATTATATTCTTGCTCTTGGCAGCTGAGAGTGACACCAAAGATCGATGTCAAAAATACATTGGTAAAGAAAGAAGACAGAAAGTGAGAGAGAGAGAGAGAGAGAGAGAGAGAGGGGGAGAAAAAGAGAACAAAGAGAGAGAGAGTGCGTGATAGGGAGAGAGAAAGAGAAGCATGACAGTAGTTTTCTTTGCAAGATTCAGGATATCTTACAATGTGTGTACATTGTGTGTGTGAGCAGTGTCAAAAATATTTTCGCGCTAGTTTGACTGCCAAAAAGTACTAAAAAAGCGCCAAATCTTTTAAAATTGCCAAAGATGGCCAAAAACCACCAGAAAGCCGCTAGAAATTGTCCAAAATAGCCAGAAGATGGCCAGAAATGGCCAAAATATTTTAGGCACAAACGCGATAATTTAGCGCTTTTTGCAAAGCCAAAACAAGAAACGCGCTAAAATGGCAACACTGTGTGTGGGTGCATCGTAAAACAACTTGAATGTATAAATGTAAATATATTGACATTTATTCAAAGGGTTTTTCGAACGATTGAACTCTTTCTAGTTGCTTGTGTTGTTAACACGACGTTCCGGTCGATCCATTCTCCGGCCTTCTTCAGGCTTACTATCCGAATGTGATGATGGTAAACGGAATTTTTTTTCTCTCCATTGGTAGCAACGCTTATAACGTAGGATTTGAGTGTTTTCCTTTCCTTTTCTTGGTAGGCCTGGATTTCCATACCGTGTCCCTGATGAGTATAGCGGAAGCCACATCGGGTTGAACTCCGCACTTGTCTGACATAAACTCAGTCGACAAGTTGATGTGTGCTCCTTCTTTTACATTGATCACTGGCGACTATGCGAATAACTGAACTGTAACTATATATTCACACTCAGGCACTACAATTATATATTCACACACAGAAACAAACACACACACACACACACACACACGGGGGGGGGAGACCGGGGCACAGTGAATCATGATGTTTTTCTAAAACTGCGAATACACAACAGTACGGCTGTTGCTACTTCTTCTCAAATCAACACATATGTCATCTTTTTGTGAAAGACTTTCCTGCTTGAGCATTGCTGTACAGTGTGCAAGCTAAGGGACCTACTTTTAGGGAAATTAATATTCAGAAGTACACTTACTTTCATTATAGAGCGACAACTAATCAGAATTTTCTAATTGTGCTAACGGAGGCGAAATTAAGATTGTATTAGAATTATTTATTGTCCAAACTGCAATCACTGTGCTTGCCCTTTAGAGAGATATAAGGTTATCTTTCTCAATCGTATGTGTGGGGCACAGTGGATCACTCCTGTCCACATGATATCTCCAAAAGTACTCAACGGATTTCAATGAAATTTTGTGGAATGATGGGCAATAGGGTAAGGAAGGGGTGGATACGTTTTTGGGTGGATCCAAAAAATTAATTTTGATTCAGTGGTATTTTCCCGGGTTTTTTCTCTACATTTCTGTATATACTCATGTTTATCCACATTATATCTCCAAATGTCCTCAATGAATTCCTATGACATTTTGTGGAAGGTACACAATAGGCTACGAAAGTGGTGATTAAAATTTCGTGTGGACCCATGCACAATTATTGCGCCGTAGTTCTATGTCCACAACAAAAAATGTCGCCAAGATTTCATGTCTGTCCACATGATATCTGTACATGTTCACAATGGATTTCAATGAAATGTTGTGGAAGGTTGGTCAATGGGCCATGGTAGATGTGATTAAATGTTTGGCGGATCCATGCACCATTACCTCCCCAGACAATGGCGCTGACAGAGGCATGCGCTCTCTGGATGCCTTTTAGTTTTGACAATGATTTTTTGAGAGATCTTTGCAACCTAGTCGACAATTCAACAATACTTTCACACAATGTGTAGTTGGTTTCACTCAAGGACTTCTTTAAATCATTCAATCTTAGGCTGATTCACTGTGCCCCCGTGTACTAGGGCTCGGGCACAGTGGATCAGAAAAAGAAAAGTGCCTGCCAGCCGCTAACTTAGAGAGATATTACTTTCTTATCTTTATATAACCTATTTGACAGCCAACAGAGTTGATCTTTTTTTTCCCCAAATATGTTAATAAAATTAGTTTTTACATACGACCAACCTTTTTCTGATCCACTGTGCACCGGTTATGTCTATTTAATATACAAGTACTTATTTGAAGAAAAGAATCCTCATTAATCTTTCGTAATGAAATATTTCAAGATAAAAAAAACTCTTTATTTGATAACACGCTTATTTGGTCCTACATGATCATTACATGTATTGATTATATTTAAGACTAGCTAGTTTGACAAAAGTGTAGGGTGACCTTTATACTAGTTGATATAACATGATATTTAAATTCATAATCTACTATAATTCTCTGTGTCACGATCTGTGACTGTTACGCAATGATTGGTCAATTGGTAAAAAAGAAATGACCAATCACAAGAAGGGGAATTTTGGAATGAAAAAGCAGACGACAGAGGCATCAAGACTGTTTTGTGAAATGGATTTTCTTTGTTCGTGGGCAGTTTACTGAGGTTTATGGACAGGGAAAACTCTTGAGAACTTTTGGAGATATTGTGTGGACAAACATAAGTGAATACATAAATGGACTGGAAATGAAAAAATATATTTCAATCAAAAAAGACTCCTGGATCCACTCCAAAATTTAACTTTTTCTTCCTTACCCCATTGCCTACCCTGCCAGAAAATGTCACTGCAATTCATTGGGAACTTTTGGAGATATTGTGTGGCCAGACATATGGCTATGATGTAGGGAAGGTAAATGCAAAGATTCCTGGATCTTCTTTTAATCGCTTCTTACTTAGCGCATGGCCCACCCTTCCACAAAATGTCATTGAAATTCGTTGAGAACTTTTATAGATATTGTGTGGACAGGCAGACGAATAGACACGAGTGAATATAGGGTGTCACAGAAGTAAGTCCTGATTTGTCCCAACATTAATGCCAGTTCTAAGGAAGCAACAATAAATTACTATTAAAAGCAACTATAAAATAGTTGCTTCCCTTAGATAGAACTGGCGTCAATTTTAGGACAAATCGGGCATTACTTATGGGACACACGGTATATAAAGTTGTATCTCTCCGCGCTCATCTCTCGTCTGCGCAGCTTCCATAAATTAAACCGCAATCCCCTTTTGCTCACCTTTACCCACCGGATGTGACGTCATGTGCCAAAATGTGTGGTTTCCGGTTCTTGCGCTATGTGTCCGGTTTTTCTTCTATGCCTTTCCCAGCACAGAAATATTCTCTAATTGGAATAATGGTCAAAGTTCAATTTCTCTTCAATTCTGCTTTCTTTCGAAACGCTGCTTCACCCATCCCACATCAAGACTGGTTGCTCCAACTTCTATTCTGACTGAAGATGATTACTGCAACTTTGGTATTCGTTCACACCAGCGCCGGGCAAATATAGGTTCTCAACTAATAAATGTCTTTATAATTATAATATTCTGTCGGATATACAATTATCCATCATTTGATTTCACATATTAAATATGATACATTTTTTTCTGTAGTTTTGAGAAGGGTCATTAATATTCAAATGGTTCTTCGGACGATTGAACTCCTTCAACACAACTACAACACAAATAAAAAGGAGTTCAATCATCCGAAGGACGATTTGAATAAGAATGATAGATGTTCCTTAAAATCTAAGACTTGTCAATTTAACTCAGTTAGTAGCAATCAAAAGGTCTTGAGTTCAAATCACGGTAGTGGAACGGGGATTTTACATATCATTTACACCCTAAATTTTGGTGAGGATTGTTCCTGTTCTTGTTGTTCTGTTACGGTAGGAAATTAAAGTCAACTCTAGACTTTGTCTTGGAGTTTTACAAAAAATACCCCCCCCCCTTATTCAAAAGGGGCGCTAGAAAAAAGTTCTTGTTTGATATAAATTCTTTGTTGTTAATAGGTTCGTCTTCTTTTAGTAAGAACCACAGAGCCAGCCCAAGCCTTTATGTGTCCCTACGCAGAATTTGATATTGGGGACCCTAACTTCTCTTGCCCCCATCGTTCTTTGGGGCCCTCTGGTGGCAACGGGGCCCCAGGCAGTCGCTTAGTACGCTTATGCCTCGGGCCGGCCCTGAAGAACCATGAGAGGCTCGGTAATGTACGACGGTGCTAACCTAGTCCAGATGAAAAAAGTGATGCACTCGCTAAAGGGGTTGGAAGTTGGGGGTTAAAATAATCATCGGGTTGGGAAGGCCCACTTTTCAAGATGAAAAGTGGGGTAAAATAACTATAAGTAGGATGGGAACCTTGAAGAGCTCAACAGAAAGTTAGGGGTCAGGAGCTTCAGGGGCATTTGCAATATGTCTTATACTTATTTCAACTGTGCGATTTTCAGTGTTGGGAATGGGGTGGGGATACACAACGGTTTGACGTATACCAACTTCTCAATTTCCAGGTTTGTATGTATGTTCAATGTCTTCTAATGGAGACATCACCGTATACTTACTTCCAAAAACAAAGCCTTACCAAATACATAGTTCCCAAAATCCATTTCTATCACTAGTAATCTTTCAACATATGCATATATGAGAGCATGTAGCTAAAAATGGATTTTCAAATCGAATTCTCTTTCCATTATTTCATATATTCGGCAAAATGTCATTGAAATTTATTGCAAACTTGTGGAGATATTGTTGGGACAAAAGTGATTTTAGACGAAAGTTCTCAATGAATTTCAATGACATTTTGTCGAATGTGCTAAGGAAGAATTGATTACATTTTGGGGTGGATCCAGGGATTCTTTTCGATTGAGAGATATTTTTTTATTAAATTTTGGGCCCGATCCTGGAATCTTTTCCCTCTCAATCGAAAAAGAATCCTTGGATCCACCTCGAAATTTCATCAATTCTTCCTTGGCCAATGGCCAACCATTCGACAAAATGCGATTGACATTAATTGATAACCTTTGGAGATATTGTGGGGACCAAAGTGATTTTAGGCCAAAGTGATTTAGAGCAAACTGATATTTGCTAAACTGATGTATATAGTTCGTGTTTTGAAGATCAATTTTTTTAGCTCAAACATTGGTCGACTTATACATGAGTAATAATTTTGTAAGTTTTAAATTCAAACATAATGGGAAAACTAAGAAATTTCCAGATGGTATCATGGATTGAAAGCACCTAAATTGAAAGAAGAAAAATGTACACACATGAACAACTCAAGTGCACATAAGCTAAAATGTGTATGTATGTTCGTGTGTAGGTATGTGTATATGAATTTTTTAGGGCGGATCCGGGATTTTGGGCGTCTGGGGAGTCCAAATGGAAAAAAACATTTCTACAAATAAATACGTGTAAAAGAAAACAAATTTGAAACATTAAAAATCAAGAAAATAATATGTGATTTGAGTCGTAGCTTTTTAGCACTAGAATTGACAAAAGAGTGAAGTTGAAAATGTATCAAAGAAATTTACCATGGAACCAACAAGTAAAGAAATTATATAAAATAAGACTGAATACTTCTTATTCATATTTACATGAAAACAAAATGATTTTGATTTTTAAGATTAATTTATGATTACTTGGGATTATTTGGATTTTGTTATTTATAAAATTTCTTTATCTACGTATTTAAATAATATTTTAATTGCGCTTTTCCCGAGCACGTGTGGGTCTGGACCCTCTATAAACCCGATCCGTGCTTGGTATGTGTATATGCATTCATGTATACAGTGTTGCCGATTTAGCGCGTTTCTTGTTTTGGCAGTGCAAAAAGCGCTAAACTAGCGCGTTTGCGCATAAACATTTTGGCCATTCTTTTACTATTTTTGACAACTTTTAGTGTCTTTTTTGTGGCTTTTCGTCATTTTTTGGCTATTCTTTTTTAATTTCGCCTTTTTTGGCAGTCAAACTAGCGCGAAATTATTTTTTGAGTTAGCAACACTGGATGTATATATGTACGTTTGTAGTTTTTCTGGTAACACGTGTAATCTGCTCATATGAAGTGTAACATTTACGGGAATATTTATTAAAAAAAAGTTTAAATATTCACCTTAATAGAAAACGCTGAATTAAATTATTATCATGTTATAATTATACCTTGAAAATATTTTCGCTTGTTGTTCATATTTTTATAAAGTAAAGTCCAAGGAAATTAGTTTTCTCGATAAAACTCAACAAAAAAACATTTTTTTCTTTGTTAAGCAAAGAAATGTTTATTTGCATTTTCGCTATCATCTTCTTCGGCGGAACAGATTCCTAACTTTTCTTCCTTACTTTTGTTGCATGAACAATTAAAAAGCTTTATTAACAAAGCCAAAGTTGAAAAGAGAAAAGGCTTTATTCAACTTAAAATGCGGTTCGTATTGAGACGTTACAAATTAAAAATGGCGCCGGCCAATGACAATGAGCAGTGACTCAGCAAAATGGAAACCTCTCGTAACTAATTCCATTTCAATCAATAGGTACACTCATTTGTTTACCTGTTCCAAGTTTTCTGTCATTGGTACTCATTCACCTTTATTTTGTGAACAGAATATATATTTAGAATTATTTAGACTTAGATTGTTACTTTTAATGATATGCGTATTAGTATTGTTGTTTACCTTTGTTTACCTTTTCACTCGTGTCAGATTGTCCGCACAATTTTTCCAAAAGTTCTCAAAGAATTCCAATATAATTTTCAGGAAGGATACGCCATGGTGTGAGGAAGAATTGATTTAATTTTGGGTTGGAACGTTTTCGATTGAGACATAATTTTCCATATTTTCCCCCATGCATTTATGGAATAATTCATTTCTGTCCGCACAATATCTTCAAAAGTTCCCAATGAATTTCAATAATATTTTGTGGAAGGTGAACGTTAGGTTAATGAAGAAGTGATTAGATTTTGGCATATATTCAGTTACAGTTACCTTCCCCAGCATCGTAGCGGGTAGAAAAGTAAAATATCTCGACTAAACTTGTTCGAGTATTTATTATGTTACATACAGTTAGATTATTGATCCATAAAGTTTTCCTTGAGGCATATTTCATTTTGTCTTGATCTGTTTTAAAATAATAGCTAAATACAAAAATAAAAGGACTCCCAAGAAATGTTATGAACTGGGCCCCATCAATGTTGAATTTGGCTCTGGTATTTTCTAGATTTTGTTTGAAATCCACAATTTATATTGTCAATCGTTCTGACCAAATAAAGCTTTTTTTTTATTTGACTAAAACCACAATGTATCTGTAAATCAGTGTTGCCAATTCAAAAAATATTTTCGCGCTAGTTTGACTGCCAAAAAGCGCTAATCGTTTTAAAATAGCCAGAAATGGCCCAAACCCACCAAAAAGACGCTAAAAATGGTCAAAACGAGCCAGAAAATGGCCAAAATCTTTTAGGTGCAAACGCGCTAATTTAGCGCTTTTTGCACAGCCAAAACAAGAAACGCGCAAATTCTGGCGCGAAACGCGCTAAATTGGCAACACTGCTGTAAATAATGAAAATCAAAAACGAAACAAATTCTGGTGCTTGTCAAACGAGTCTGCAATCATTGCAGCCAGTGGTGCAGACCCAAGGCCATACATATTACTAATATGTATAGCCTTGGCCGAACCAAAATCAACAGAGCAACAATGTGGATTCTAGAAAGTTCCCAGGTTCCACGCAGTTCGAACTTACGTGCAGAAGATGTTTAGGATTTTATTAGTTTCGCATGTTATATCGATTGCAACATTCAGTGACT